>CAVNZG010000071.1:0-5000 GCA_963693315.1 Diogma glabrata
AAAAATAATAATAATGTTTTCGCCAATTTTATTTTAATTTTCCTCCAATAAGTAACAAGTAAAAAATATACACATTTAGTAAAAATATACAACATTTTATACAAATTCACTTGAGAAATAATTAGCTTATTAACATAGTAATATTTAATATAACGCACCCATTATCTAAATATATTTTCTAAGAATGTATTATATAGTTGCTCCAAAACATTATTTATTTAATCTGGAGTATACTAAAATTGTTTTTTTTAGTTTTAGAACTACTAACCATTAACCATGTAGCTTTTTTTTTTATACACAGCTAAAACTAAAATAAATGATTTAAAAAAAAAAAAAAAAAAAAAATCTCGTGTTGCTCCAATAAAATTTTTATCTATTCCACGTTTAGAATTGTATTCAGCGGTGATACTTTCAAAATTAACAGTCAAGGTTAAGAATTAACAGTCAAGCGTTAGAAATTCCATTTGATAACATTTTTCTTTGGTCCGATTCCTCCATAACATTGAAATGGATTGACACACCTCCTTATAAATTAAAGACTTTTGTAGCCAACCGTGTCAATCAAATTCAAGAGTTGAGGTCAATTCTTCTGAAAACCCGCAGATATTGTATCCAGAGGTGTAATGCCAAACGAACTCAAGGATAACAATATTTGGTGGCATGGTCCACAATTTTTACACCAATTAAGTTTTCATTATTCTCAAAACTTATTTAAACAATTATCTGATTGTGAAACTCCCGAATTAAAACCTGACAACTTGACGTTTGTTTTAGCAAACCAAAACAAGGCTTTTGATTTAATAAATAAATTCAGTTCATATTCTAAATTACTACGTGTAACTGCGTATTGTATGCGTTTCATAAATAATTCTAAACTAAATTCAATTAAACTGGTCCTGATAGCTGAAGATCATTTGCCAACTACTCAATGGTTATTAGGTCGAATCGTAACTGTCTTTCCTGGTAATGACGGGAAAGTACAAGTTGTCGAAATTAAAACGAAATCAGGTTTATATAAACGTCCTATATCGAAATCTCACTTTGACCGATTGAAGCATGATTGAAAAATGATTAATTAATAAATTAAAATTGATTTAATTTTGTATTAAAATTGAATTCATATTTCACTTAAAATTAATATAAATTTTTTTTTTATATATTTACTTTCTGTAATGAATTAGAATAACATGTTAAATGTAATATTAAATATAATCCTAATACTATGTTCAAAAATTAATTAATTTATATAATTTCTTATGATTATTATTTTTATAAAGAACTCTCTCATGTTCGGACCAAATAATTTGAAAGCTATATCTTTCAAGGTAACGGGCATGTTGGAGTTTCAGTACTAAAAACTTAAATTAAAATATCTTGTAAATTGAATTTATCACTGAACTATAATTTTGTGTATTATAACGATCTTAGTATACTTTTCTTTTCTTTAAAAACAAAATAAATTTAAAACAATTATTATTACTTCTTTTCGAATTCTACAAGTTAGATCGTTGTAATGAAAAATTATAAATTAAATAAAAATAAAATAAATATTTAACAAATATATAGAAATAACTAACAATTAAGTGGTTTTTTTCTTTTTCCTGTATAAATAATAAACCTAAAATAATATAAAAATACAGTCCACTCATTCTGCAAAAGAACCAGCATTCCATTATCCAACAACCATCAATGTTTCTTTTTTGATTTCAAAATATATAATCATCTCTGGATCAAAATGATCGAGAATATATACAGTAAGACTTTTCAGTTTTTTGTTTCTTTTCCTATTGTCTCTTTCATCGTATAAACATTAAACATTTAAAATTCTATATATCCGATCAAACAACTTTTTTAAAACTCAATAAATTTGAACAGCTGTATTACATCTACATGTAATACTATGAATAAGCCTAGCAAAAACCTCTATGCAGACACAAACAAGTATTATTGATTAGTATTGAGTGCAATTAACTAAAATATGTTAAAATATTATTGATATATATATATATATATATATAAATATATATAATATATATATATATATATATATATATATATATATATATATATATATATATAATATATATAATATATATATATATATATATATATATATATATATATATATATATATATATATATATATATATATATTTATATATATATATATATATATATATATATATATATATATATATATATATATATATATAATTATATATATATATATATATATATATATATATATATATATATATATATATATATATATATATATATAAATTCTATATATCCGATCAAACAACTTTTTTAAAACTCAATAAATTTGAACAGCTGTATTACATCTACATGTAATACTATGAATAAGCCTAGCAAAAACCTCTATGCAGACACAAACAAGTATTATTGATTAGTATTGAGTGCAATTAACTAAAATATGTTAAAATATTATTGATATATATATATATATATATATATATATATATATATATATATATATACATATTATATATATATATATATATATATATATATATATATATATATTTTATATATATATATATATATATATATATATATATATATAATATATATATATATATATATATATATATATATATATATATATATATATATATATATATATATTATATATATATATATATATATATATATATATATATATATATATATATATATATATATATATAATATATATATATATATATATATATATAATATATATATATATATATATATATATATATATATATATATATATATATATATATATATTAGGCATGACCAGATGTGTATGAACAATTTTCAAACCATCTTTTTCTTTGCTCCCACCGGCTAATTATGTTCCATTTGACTCGAATATAAACTATATCCAGTTTTATTGAAATCGGAAAATAATTACCCACCGCGCAGTGGCGTCGAAGATAAGAAAATTAGCAGAATAATAGGATTTTTTATTTTTATCAGATATAATCACCTTAAAACATAATATATCTAATAATTTTGATTTTTTTTATTAAAAGCTAATTAATTAACGATTCTAACGAGCCTAAGCATGTAGAAATCGATCTTAGAAAAGCGATTTATCTTAGTGTTTCTTCTTACATATACGAAAATTCACTAATTCATAATAATCTTTTTTCAAAGAAAAAAATTAATTTTTATGGTTAAATTTATAATAATTTTTCATTCAAAGGCAATATTTTTCCAAAAGAAATCAATAAATTAAATTAGATTTATTGTATGATGGGTGTTTGCATCTGTAGTTTTCGACCACCTGAATTGTGTATTGTGTACCTTCCTCGTCTTTAGTTAGAATGCTATTGTACTCCGTGTCATCAACTTAACACCGAGTTCGGCGGTATCATTAACAACATGCAAAACAACGTTGGCAAAACAATGTGGCTTGACGAAATTCTCATTCCGATGGGTCATGTAGCAAAAAATCAATACAAATTCTAAATCGATTAAGAAAATTCTGAGTTTTTTCTGTGACAAAATCACTGATGTTCTTATTAGCAAAAAGTTGCATATGTTTGACTGCGTCAAAATCTTTTTTGCGAGTTTGGGGTGCGATGGGGATGTCTCGTGCTGGGACCTCAAGGTTTGAACCATTTTTCTTTTTCATCAAACGAAATCTCTGGGTCGAAAAAAGTCAAGTCACTATTTGCTTCCGTTAAATAGTGAAGATGATAAAAAATTTTGCTCAACATTTCTTCTGAAACACTTTGGTCAATTTTGATAGAAATCCAAATCTGATTTGCGGCTGTTGTTCCATCTATGAATTTGAACCAAATTTTTACATACAACATAATCAGAAAAATGCAAACGTCTCGAAAAAATGCAAACGGCATGACTTGTCGGACCTGGGCGTTTGAATTTGTAATTCTCAATGGTTTCGCCAAAAAAAGTCAACGTAACTTCCAAAAATTCTTTATATTCGCTGAGTGGGTGTGATTTTTCCAACTCTTCATGACAAAAAATTACTAGAGCGTCTCACGAGTGTTTTGAATTTTGTTTCCCAGTTTTTTGTCCGATATTCCACTTTTGAACATTGTTGGATTAATTTTATCATTTCCCATGCCTTCTGAAATTTGTTGAACAGATAAACATCGGGTGCTGTGGTCTTTCCAAATTGAGATCATAAACAGCCCGTAGTTTAATCTCCTGTATGTGATGACGACATGGGAATCGAATCAAATTGTGGCCAATCTTTTTTTCTACCTTTTTCTGGTCCAGTGTTACTTGATTCGTGTCGTGTCGTAACACATGGCTTCGACTTTATCAGTAAGATCCCATTCTTCAAGGCATTCATATATCGCATTCGCAATCGATAAGCCGCTCCCTTCTTCGCATTATGAACCGTTAATAACGTCTCAATATTACCAAAAGTTACTATGGTTGGCAAACGATCTACTTTACCATGTCCAGTTAATTCTGCTAGCAATGTTTCCAAAAATAAAAATTTGTGTTACTCAAACAAAGTCTAAATCTAACATAAAAATTTATTTTTTCTGAATTTTCGGAGAGATTTGATTTTTGAATTTAAGAAGAAGAAATGCGATAAAAACGCTTTCCTAAGATCGATTTCTACATACTTAGGCTCGTTGGAATCGTTAATTAATAAACTTTTAATAACAAATTAAAATTATGAGATATTATGTTTTAAGATGATTATATCTGATAAAAATAAAAAATCCTATTACTCTGCTAATTTTCTGATCTTCGACGCCACTGCGCGGTGGGTAATTATTTTCCGATTTCAGTAAAACTGCATACACTTCATTTTCGAGTCAAAAGGAACATAATTAGTCGGTGGGAGGATGAAAATAACAAGTTAATAAGTTAGGTCATGTCTAATATATATATATATATATATATATTATATATATATATATATATATATATATATATATATATATATATATATATATATATATATATATATATATATATATATATATATATATATATATATA
>CAVNZG010000071.1:7500-17593 GCA_963693315.1 Diogma glabrata
TTATAGTTATTTGTTAATAAAAACAACTTTTATCTCTGAACGTTTTTCGGTTGGGATTCGAACTTAGAACCTCATCAGTACCAACTAAGTTTGAATCTTTTTGGTAGACACGCTGTCAACTGCCCCTCGGCGTCGACATTTAGAAACATTTTTAATTACGATGTTGTAATTTCTTTTTTCTTAGTGAAAAAAAATTTTTTGTCATACTTCACTGGCTACCGAGTTAGTATTTTTATTATATAGATTTTATACGTCTTAGACCCGACAAGGTAGGAATTTTTATTGAAAGAGATAATTAATTTCCTTAACCTCACTATTTGTGATTTTCGAAAGTTAGTAGGTATATTCCATACTATCCTAAGTCACGTGTGCAGTTATTATTGAATGTTGCCAATCAATATGAAATCAATTTTACGACATAAATGTCAAGTAAATTAGTGAACCGTATGAATTTTTCAACTCGAAATCAGTTTTTGGGTTTATCTGAATAAACCTTATAGTTATTTGTTAATAAAAACAACTTTTATCTCAGAACGTGTTTCGGTTGGGATTCGAACTTAGAACCTCATCAGTACCAACTAGGTTTGAATCTTTTTGGTAGACACGCTGTCAACTGCCCCTCGGCGTCGACATTTAGAAACATTTTTAATTACGATGTTGTAATTTCTTTTTTCTTAGTGAAAAAAAATTTTTTGTCATACTTCACTGGCTACCGAGTTAGTATTTTTATTATATAGATTTTATACGTCTTAGACCCGACAAGGTAGGAATTTTTATTGAAAGAGATAATTAATTTCCTTAACCTCACTATTTGTGATTTTCGAAAGTTAGTAGGTATATTCCATACTATCCTAAGTCACGTGTGCAGTTATTATTGAATGTTGCCAATCAATATGAAAAAAAAATTAAAAATGTTTCTAAATGCATTTTGACGAGCGATTGTAGAAAAACTACTGATTCGATTTTCATAAATGATATGTCGTTGAATAGGTATTAGAACAAATTTTTTAAAAATGTACACTGTTAATTTTTTGAAATAATTTTTAACGGTGTAACATAAGAAAAAAACGGTGTAATTGAAAAAAAGATGGCATAGCCTCTTTTTTTTTTTTTTTTTTAAACAAAATTGAAGCTTATTTTATATCTAACAACTTGTGAAAGTTTAGGACTAGCGATATTTTTTGTTTTAGAAATAAAATTCGTTGTGCATATGACTGTCGGGAATCAGTTTTTTTTGTTCTGAAGGAAAATTATAAAAATGGCGATTTTTAGATTCAGATTTTTTTTTTATGGTAAATATCAAATATTTTATTATTAAATGAACTTTTTAAAAAGCAATTTCAGTCAAGCTCAGCAAAATTTTGCGACATTTTAATCGAAACACAATAATCGAAATATCTTTGGCAAACTCGGTCGTTGATCTGGCAACAATCAATAGTCATGTTTTGGTTGAGTTAAAATTGAACATATTTCAGTCACCCCAATTGGAAACTTTCAGGCTATCATTTACATTTATGGCAGAGTCTCTCCGGGCGGGCTTTATTCGTTCATACCTTTTCCCTTTTAAAGATAGGAAAACAAATGACTTGTACAGTGTACTATCATCTGAAAAATTATTTATTGGGTTGCTGGTGATTTTAATTTAAAAGTAAAAAATTAAAAATAAAGTGGTGACAAAACTAAACCTTGTGGTACATCAGCGTTAGTTAATTTAGGCGCAGAAGAAAAGCCATCAATGGATACCGAAATGTATTGGTCGGTGAGAAAGTTTTGAATAAACTACGCAACTGCGGGGTTAAATCCGTACGCTACGCGCTTGCTGATCAGGTTTGCAGCCCGGATTTAATCAAATGCAAATTGACGACCAAATTGTAATTAAAGTGGAAAATATTATTCAACTTTGCCTTAAACAACAGAAAATTACTGATTATTTTTCAGTAAAAAAATTGTCCATCGCAGATTAATCTGAGTAGGCCAATATTCAGACATTCTCATCCGAAAATATTAACATACATTCATATGTTTATGTAGCGTTGGTTTGATTAGTTTTAACATAACTATTTTATGATAATGAATTGTTTTTAAACTATATGTTCCTATTTTTTGTGATCGGTTTTATATCAATTAACATGTAGTAAATAGTTTAATATGAAATACAATGGTATAATGAGAATAACAGGCAAATTTGCTTATGCTTTTTTAATTTTTATGGATATAACGTACCATGGTGTATAACGTACGCTTACGTCGGTGCCTTGACCGTACTTTAAAAACGAGTTTTACTGTATTATATTTTTAAATATAATAATATAATTATAATAACAATATAAATGATATGTCGTAGAATGGTGTTACATAAGAAAACAAGTTTAAAAGATGAAGCTAGCATCTAATCCCACTTTTTTATTTTTTTTTTAAATAAAATTGAATTTTGTTTTTATTTACCTGTGCATTTACCTGTTAATCCCTTAATCTTTTAAAAGGAGGCTGTTTTTTTAGATATGCATGATTGAAAAATTTGAAAATCCTACTTTTAATTTTAAGTGAATATAGGCGTAAACTAATATGGATTAAAAATAAATAAAAACCTTCTTAAGGATTTTAAGTTATATATGGCTGTAATTAAGACAAAGATTTCAAAAGGTTGAATAGATGCTGTAGAGTAGTAAATGTAGAGTAATTATATTTGGTCATAAAAAATAGGCGTATATAATCTTTATTGATGCCTGCATTACTATTTTTAATCCCATTTTTGTTATATAAATGAAGTTTTAAATTGGTCACAATCAGTTAATTTCTATTACTTTAACAAAAACTTTCAAAATTTAATTTTTCTAAAATGAGTGAATATAAATGCGTTAAACCATTTTCAAATTCTAAGTGTTCTTCAAATAAAAGGAAAATCACAGAGAATGTTCGACAACATTTAGATGTTCTTGGGATTAGTGCAATGAAGAATAAGCGAATATGTTCAAATTGTTATTGGCATTTAATGAAACAGTCAACACTACTTTCTGGTTCAGATTTATCAACATCACTAACAGTGGGTGACGATGCAGTATCCAATGACGCATCTTCAAATGAAACATCAGATGAAATGCAAACCGATCAAGTGATTGGTGCCAGCTTTAATCGAGATTATGTTCAAACACCAAACTTGATTAAGATAGAGCGTGATGAGTTAATTAATAATTTAAACAAACATATTATATCGGATCATCTTTCACCTCTTAAAATAGATTTGTGTGGCAGTCTCGACTAAAGGAAACGAAAAGCCGTTCAAATAACTAAGTCTATTCAGGAACGTTTGACTGGTGAAGTATTAGAGTTGTCTGAAAATGCAAAAATAAGGCAACGTTATGAAGAAATTATTAGAAACATAAAGATACATTTCGACAATGGGGATTATGCTGAAAAACAAAAATGTTGTCAATTTTACCGCAAGAAATGAAAATGCAGGAGATTCAAGATATATTTGGAAGTAATGCTACGCGTCATTTGGTTGAAAAAAGTAAAACTCTACATGAAAATAATTTTCAGCATTCATCTGCAAAAGTGATTAAATCAGTAGATTATTGCCAGGCAAACGAGATGCAATATCTTTTAAAAAAGGAGAGGAGCGCATAAAAACACAAAAGCGCTTATTGCTATGTACATTAAATGAAACTTATGTGGAGTTTAAAAATAAGTTTCCTGATGTGAAAATAGGATTTACTAAATTCACGTCCCTTCGACCACAAGAATGTATAAAATTATCCCAAGGAGTTCATAATGTGTGCGTGTGTACCATACATCAAAATATGAAACTAATGATTCAACACTCTAAGATGTCTTGGATTACTGATGCTGCTTTCCAAAATTATAAAACATTAATTGAATTTGTTTTATGTGGTAAATTAACAGAAGATTGTCATAATTTGAAGTGCAATGAATGTTCAAAAAAACTTCAACAACTGAAAGAAAAATTACTAAATGATTTTGACGTTAAAGGAATCCTTCAAGTCAAATATCAACAATGGAATACCACTGATCGATGCAATTTGGATACTTTAATAGAAACTGTAGAAGAATTTATGAAAAAATGTATTTACCGTTTACAAATTTTGATACCACACAACTTTATAGCAAAACAACAATCTACATTCATTGAGGAAAAAAAAAAATATTTAGAAGCAGGAGAGTGCTTCGTTCAAGGGGATTTTTCTGAAAACTACGGCTTCATAATTCAGAATGCGGTTCAAGGCTATTATTATAATAATTCACAAGCTACTATTCATCCATTTGTCATTTATTTTAAAAGTGCCACAAGTGAATATATACAGCACCGAAGTTTTATACTCATTTCGGATATAAACGATCACAACAGTACTACAGTCCATCTTTTCATTACATAACTTATTGAATTCATCAAAACGCATATAAATTCTAATATTACAAAAATAATTTATAACACTGACGGTGCACCTTCTCAATACAAAAATAAACATAACCTAATTAACTTATGCCACCATAAAGAAGACTTTAAGGTTGACGCTGAATGGCATTTTCATGCTACCAACCATGGAAAGGGACCTTGTGATGGAATTGGTGGTACACTGAAGCGTGCTGCACACCGTTATAGTATGGCGAGCGAAGATAATATTATTGATACACCAAAAAAACTTTTCGAATGGGCTTTAAAATGGGAATCTACCATGAACTTTGGATACGCCGATAAAAATGAATATCAATTAACAAAAGAAAAATTACAAAATCGATATAAAAATGCGATTACTATAAGTGGAACTCAAAAATTTCATTCTTTTGTACCAGTAGATACTAAGACAATAAATGCAAAAATGTTTTCCAACTCAAAAGAAACTTTTGAATGTAAAATAAGTAAATAATTTTTAATAACTATATTTATTTTCACATATATAATTTGTATGATATTTTAAAAAGTTTATTCAATAATAAAATATTTGTAATTTAATGTTGAAAAACAATCCTTTACTTTATGATTCCATAATAACATAATACGAACATAATACTTCTCCAGTCAAAAGTTCCTAAATAGATTTAGTTGTTTATACGGCTTTTTTGTTTGCAGTCAAGACTGTCAAATTATTTTTTATAAGAGTGACAAGTGATTACTAAAAGTGACAAATAAACATTTCATTTTTTATGCCATCTAATACAAAGAAAATAATTGCAGAAGTGCTTTCCTATTCAAAAGAAACTTCTGTTTGTAAAATAAGTAAATCATTTTTAACAATTGTATTTATTTTATTTATTGTACTACATATATAATTTTTATAATATTTTAAAAAGTTCATCTAATAATAAAATATTTGATATTTAACATAAAAAAAAATCTCTTAGTTTATAACGCCATTTTTATAATTTTCCTTCAGAACAAAAAAAAACTGATTCCCGACAGTCATATGCACAACGAATTTTATCTTTAAAACAAAAAATGATGCTAGTCTTAAACTTTCACAAGTTGTTAGATATAAAATAAGCTTCAATTTTGTTTAAAAAAAAAAAAAAGAGGCTATGCCATCTTTTTTTCAATTACACCGTTTTTTTCTTATGTTACACCGTTAAAAATTATTTCAAAAAATTAACAGTGTAAATTTTAAAAACTTTGTTCTAATACCTATTCAACGACATATCATTTATGAAAATCGATTCAGTAGTTTTTCTACAATCGCTCGTCAAAATGCACTCACATCACAAAATAACAAAAAATTGAGGGGCACCCTGTGAAGACCCCTGGTCGAAAAAAAAAAATTCTAAGAGAACTTGTATTTTTTATTTATGAAAGACTATCTATAAACAAAAAATAATCAAAATTGAAAGGGGTCAAGTCAAAACGATGTTGAATCTTCGTGAAATTGCTCATATATATATATATATATATATATATATATATATATATATATATATATATATATATATATATATATATATATATATATATATATATATATATATATATATATATATATATATATATATATATATATATATATATATATATATATATATATATATATATATATATATATATATATATATATATATATATATATATATATATATATATATATATATATATATATATATATATATATATATATATATATATATATATATATATATATATATATATATATATATATATATATATATATATATATATATATATATATATATATATATATATATATGTATATATATATATATATATATATATATATATATATATATATATATATATATATATATATATATATATATATATATATATATATATATATAATATATATATATATATATATATATATATATATATATTATATATATATATATATATATATATATATATATATATATATATATATATATATATATATATATTTATATATATATATATATATATATATATATATATATATATATATATATATATAATATATATATATATATATATATATATATATATATATATATATATATAAAAATATATATATATATATATATAAATATATATATATATATATATATATATATATATATATATATATATATATATATATATATATATATATATATATATATATATATATATATATATATATATATATATATATATATATATATATATATATATAATATATATATATATATATATATATATATATATATATATATATAATTAAGAGTTTAAAAAAAAAAAATTAGTTTAAATTGAATGTTCATAACTTTAGTCTGATTCTGTTCTTAAACAGCTTTCTGGATATGTTAAAGTCGAAGACATCCGAAAAATAGTTGAAATGCCTTGAAGCGGTGAGCAATGGATCACTTGTTCCGTAGTTTGTTCTGCGGTAAGGTAGCTTTAAAAAGCTTGATATTGTTCGTAGCTGTCGTATGGGAGCATATATATTTATTTTCTGTAATAATAACGGGCAGTCAATTTTATTAATCAGAATGTCATAGACAAAGATTGCGGAAGAGATTTGTCGTCTGTTTTCGAGCGTTTCCAGATTTAAAAGTTGGCACCGCCCTTTATATTGTGGTAGTACATACGTGGGCAAGTTAGTATCCCTAGGAAGACGACGAAGCGCGTAACGAATAAACTTTTTTTGAACGCTTTCTAATCTATTTGAATGAATGTTATAAAAAAGAGACCATATTATTGACGCATATTCTAATATGGATCTAACAAAACAGCAGTATAAATTGCGAACAGTGTAAGGGTCTTGAAAATCGGATGAATTTCTAATTATAAAACCTAATTTACTATTTGCCCTGAGAATAATTTTATTTATGTGATCATCAAAAGTTTCAATTTGAAGTAGACTAGATTTCAAAAGATTCAATTTGAAGTAGACACCGAGGTCTTGGACAGAAAATACGCGCTGTATTAAAATATTATTTAAGCAGTAATTGTTATAGGTAACTGATCTAGTTCGGTGAAAGGTTATGGTTTTACATTTAGACACGTTCAAAAGCAGTTGATTATCGTTACACCAGGAACAAAATCGATTTAATTCCTCTTGCATTATTTTTGCATCTGTTTCGTTGCGTATCACTTTGAAGATTTTAATATCGTCAGCGTATATAAGAACTTTGCATTGAGTAAAGCAAGATATAACATCATTTATGAATAAAATAAACAATAACGGACCCAAATGGCTGTCTTGAGGCACGCCAGAGGTAACCAGATATTCGAAAGATTTTGTGGGGCCTATTTTTACAAACTGTTTTCGTTGGTTAAGATATGACGCTATCCAACGGATTGGTATTTCAGCACATTCAAAGTTATTTAGTTTGTTAAACAAAATTAAGTGAATTATTTTGTCGAAAGCTTTCCTGAAATCCGTATAAATTACGTCAATATGCAATCCACGTTCTAAAGCTTGAGATACTTCTGTAGTCAAAATACTTAAGTTACTTGTTGTCGACCTACCCGAATAGAACCCATGTTGGGAATGGGTGATGAGTTTCTTTGTATGAAAAAATATATAATTTTTTACGACGCTTTCAAATAGCTTAGGAATAGTTGACAATTTAGCAATACCACGATAGTTCACGACGTTTTTTTTGCATCCAGATTTTTTGAAAATTGGTGTAATATAGGATTGCTTCCAGGACGATGGAAAAATTTCAGAAGACAGGCTCCTATAAATATTTTTAACAAGGGACCTATCAGAGAGGTGGAGCACTGTTTTAAAAATATTGGCGGAATATTGTCTGGTCCGGCACTCTTACTTATATCCAGTCCGTTTATCGCCGATTGAATGTCTAATTCCGTTATTTGAAAGCCCTTAAAGTGAGGGTTGGTGACTATAGATTCTGATGGTTGATAAGGATCTAACATGGATGGTGTTGAGTTGTAAACGCTTTTGAAAAAGTTTGCAAAAAAGTTACATATTGTTTTTGAGTCACTAGACGATTCATCATTGTAATACATTGTTGATGGGTAACCATAAGATTTTCTCTTTATGTCAATAAAATGCCAGAAGATTTTAGGATCAGAATGAAGATCAGACTCAATATCCAGAACATAATTATTATACAAAAACTTATTTAGTATTTTGAAGTCAGTACGAAGACAGTTGTATTTCTGATAGTCCAACTCTAATTGCGTAGATTTGTAAATTTTGTGAGCCTTATGCATTCGATTATTAAATTAACCAAATTTTTATTAAACCACGGCTGGCGAAAACATGGTACGTTTGATCGGTATTGTGGAATGAAATTATTAATACCGTTATACAAGATATCATCAATATCGTTATACAAGATATCGGTATCAAAACGGAACACAACTGCTTTCAGATCTTCATCCTGGTCAATAAAGGTCCAGTCTACCGAGTCCAGAAAAGTGTTTAAAGAATTGTAATCTCCTTTTTTAAAATTACGAGAAATGTTATTGATGTAGGGCGAGTTATTAAAAGTTTCTAAGTCAGAAAAATTTATTTTAATATGTAATGGTGTATGAAAAACACTATCAGATCCCGCTAAGTCATCGCATGCGGCAATATTATCCATATATATATATATATATATATATATATATATATGTATATATATATATATATATATATATATATATATATATATATATATATATATATATATATATATATATATATATGTATATATATATATATATATATATATATATATATATATATATATATATATATATATATATATATATATACATATACATATATATATATATATATATTTTTTTTCTTTCTTTCGATCTGTGAATATTAAATTTCTATAATCAATAATTATTGTAAATAAAAGTTTAAAATTAAATTACTCATTTTATTCTAATATTTTTTTTCTAATATGTTTTTTGTGTTGATAGATGTAGTAATTTTGTGTAATTGAAATGTGATAAGTCAATAACTGGCAATAAACAAGTTCAAAAAACTAAGCTATAAGCTGTAAAAAAATCTATGGTTTGGAAGGTGATGAAGGTTTGGTTGTGAAGGTGACTTTATTTCTTTCTTTCGATTTGTGAACATTAAATTTTTATAATGAATAATTATTATGTAGTGAACTTGTGTAATTGAAATGTGAAGTCAATAACTGGCAAAAACAAGTTTAAAAAACTATACTATAAACTGTTAAAAAATCTACTGTTTGGAAGGTGATGTCATAGTTAATTAGTTAATTTTTGGTTAAAAACAAAATCAAAATCCAAAATAACAGTTAAACAATAAAAATTTCTTAAAGTAATAAAAAAAAATTAATTATAAATTCAAATCAATATTTATAGCCAATATAAGTAACGGTTGTAAATACGTTGTATTATCGATGTTTTGACCATTATTTTTTATATTACTTTTTACAAAATAGACAAGTAAAATTATTAGTGCTCATCACTGTCCACAATGCTACAAAAAAATTGCTGCTTTTGTAACATTGAAGTCTTTGATGACTTTTTCAGTTGTAAAGGGAACTGCGACAAAGTAGCTCACTATACTTGCGCAGGAGTCAAAACCAGATCTAATTCTACGTTTAAGGTCAGAATATCGAACCTTGAATCAGTCTACTGGTTTTGTAAATCATGTGATGAGCATGTTGC
>CAVNZG010000072.1:0-40625 GCA_963693315.1 Diogma glabrata
TCTAGAAAATACTCTTTAGGGCAATTAGTTCCACTAAAAAATTATAAAAACACCTGAATCAACAAAGGAAAATATAACACAACCAAAGTTAATACGTAAAAGGAAGTTTATGGTTATCTAATAAGAATAGAAAATATAAATTAAAACCCCTTAATATAATATTCTAGCTCGCGATGCAAGCGCTAAACATGCACAAATGAAAATGATGCTGAAAATTGATATACAAAAAACGAAACATGCACTGTTTTCCACAAACCTTTTTTTAGATACATATTACTCCATATTACTCCAAATATAAATGTAAACATTTTAAAATAATTTTAATTAGTAAATATATTAAATAATTAGTAAATATATAAAACAACAAAACTACACAAATGATATATATATATATATATATATATATATATATATATATATATATATATATATATATATATATATATATATATATATATATATATATATATATATATATATATTTATATATATATATATATATATATGTATATATATATCAGGCACGAAGCCTGTTTTGTTTCACGACGGAAGCAGTTAAAGCTAGAAATAATTTTTCTTAATACACTGTTTAAGGAAAGGGACTTTATATTATATGTGCTTTTGTTGTTGTTCAAGATGTTTCTTATATTGTTTAGTTAAGTTTTTCTTCATACTTTTAGACATTTTGTATTTCAACTAATATGGTTAAAATCTAGTCAAGTTTTTTGCAATGAGCTTAGTCTTAAATTGAAACCCAATCATTTAATTTTTATATTTAGGAATACTTACAAGCGGAATTCCATAACAAACACTATAGACCTTCATTTAATTGAATTTAAATGATTTAAACAAATATATTTTAAAAATAATATATTTTAAACAAACAAAAAATTGATGATCATCAAATAACTAATGCATTCGAATATTATAAATTAAAAAAAAAAGTTTAAACAAATAAATTTGCATTGACACAACGTTATTTTACTAAGAATCACAGAAAATGAACCAAATAAACCAAATCAGTCAAATATTCAAATTTCAATAAGAAAAAAGCATTTAGATTTTATTTGATGCAGATTCAGATTCAAGCATTTAATGTAAAGGCTAGATTGGGTAAAAGGGGGGGTTTCTCTCAGAAAAATTAAAAATATACTTTCGAATTGAAAAGTTCAAATGACTTCCTTAATTACTTGAGTTTTAAGTGCTAAAAAAATCCCAAATATAATTCAAAATTGTTTCATTATTCAAATCTAGTGAATTAAAAATTCATAACTATTTTAATATTTTTAATAAATAAATAATTTTCCGTCCACATATTTTCCAAAAATAGATGAGTATAAGAAACGAACAAATGTATGCAAAATTTGTGAACATAACTAAATATTTATCTAACACGAATACTACAAATATTTGTTATTTATTTATTAAAATATTATTAATCTAGTCGGTACATCTAATGCTACATCTGTGTTAAGTTGTTTCAAATTATATATAAATAAAACTGAAATAATTTATTTTTTAAAATTCGTAAATTTAATTCCGTAACTAAATAAATAAATTAATCCATAATTCAATAAATAAATTCGTAATTTTTTGGTAATTCTTAAATTCGTCGTATAATAATTAAAAATCTTTGTTTCAATACAAAATAAAATAAATCCAATAAAAAAAATATTTCAGTTTATTTAATGTTATATACATCCTATTTATTTGCATAAAAAATAAATTTCTAAGTTTTATATAAAAGTTCGATTCTTCGTTGTTGGGAACTAAAACTGTTAATGTCGTAAAAATCATCACCGCTTTTTAAATTATTTAATAAATTTTTTTCAATAGATATTAGGGCTAAATTTGATAGTCTCAATTGTCCACATTTATTTCTTAAATACGTTTTAATTCTTTTTAAGCAAGAAAAGGATCTCTCAACAGAGGCTGCAGTTACAGGAAATGCTAACACCAATTTAATAAATTTAAAATACTCGGAGAAACTCCGAACTCCGATATCCAACTCAGTTTCAACTAAAAAGTGTAAAACTTCTTGAATATTTTTTTTTGCTGTAAAATTATCATCATTGAAAACTACTTTTAATTCTGTTTTTAAGGCAGGAATATCAAAAAAAACCAGGATAAGAATTTTGTAAATTTAATATTAAGCTCTCTGGAAATTTTTTATCGAAATTTTTATATTTTGAAAGATCGGCTAGCTTCAGAAACTCAAAATATGGTAAGGAGTCGAATCTATTATCTAGTTCTATAATAATGAGGGTTATAACTGTTTTCAATAGATTTTCAAATTCAGCTTTTGTAGATAGATTCGCATCTGATCGATGTGTTTCTAAAAGGTCTAAATCCTCCTTTTGATCAACATCTTCCCAGAAATCTCCGCAATTCTCCGCATAACAGAGAGACTAATAGTATTTTTGAAGCTACTGATTTGCTGTATACAAAATTGAATATCGTTGGATTTAGTTTGTAATATTTTAAACAAAGTATCCGAATGTGGAAAGAATTTATCAAAAAAGTGAAGCAAAATAATGAATTTTTTATTATTCAAGAAATGTAATAAGCCTTTCGATTGCAATACTGCTTCATTGTCCCAGTCTATTTCATTTTCTATTATATTCTCAAAAAATGTTAATAAATGGGGCTTTATTTCAAACGAACAACACATCCATTATATTCCCATCGAGTTGGAGCACTAGTTGGAACTTTTTTCTTAACAAATTCATTAAATGCAGCTCACCTCTTAGTTGAGTGACTAAAAAAACTCACAAAACAACTCATGCTTTTGAAAAATCCAGCACAAACTTTGATTTTGGAGCACGATTGTGATAAAACAAGATTCAGCTTATGAGCAAAGCAATGAATATAGTGCGCATTAGGCATTAATTTTTTAATCTTAATCTGTAACCCATTTGAATTACCAGACATAACGGCAGCACCATCATAACTTTGACAAACCAATTTGTCAAACATATTTTGTTTCTTCAGAAAGGGTACAATAAACTCAAACAATTTCTGAGTTGTTCTACCAAGTGAAACATATCAGCAAATCCAAGAAACCTTTCAACAACCTTACAATCTTTTTTGACGTATCGAACCGTAATTGACAGTTAGGATTTATTGGACACATTAGTTGTTTCATCTAACAACAGTCCAATGTAATTGCTATTGTTACCTTCATTATGAATTTCTTCTGACAACACAAAGGCAATAGAAGAAATTGTATCATTTTGTGTTTCACTGGATAAACCAGAAAATACCTTGGAATTATCTAAATGGTTTTTGAGTACGGGGTTATAACAAGCTAAAAGTTTAAGCCACTCAATATAATTTCCTCTATTATAGGAATCTGGTGATTCATCATCTCCTCTGAATGGTAGCTCTTGGGCCGCAAGAAAATATGTAACGTCAATCAAACATTTTAATATATCTCTGTTTTGCCTCAGTTTTTCGTTGTATGCTCTTATAGATATTGATCGTGACGAATCTAAAACATTTTCTATTCGTGTTTTACCAAATATCTTCAAAACAATAGTTGCAGTCATATGAGAGCTGCATTCTTTTCCATATCTTTTAGCTGCTTTCGATAAATTATTCATATCATCAAAGCCAGTAGTATTCCATACAGACTTTTCCGTAGCAAATAAAAGACATGGCCAACAATACAACTTGTTTGTTTTACTACAGCCCGTTTCATTGAAATTTCATTGAAAAATGTCTTGTACATCTTCTAATGACAGTAGAAACGGTGAAATTTGGTGTTGGCTTACCATTATCTAAAATTTTTTTTTTGTCATCAAAACCTCTTGATGAAAAAGAATTTTCTAAAATATTGCCTACAACACAATTACAAATTTATTTATATTCAATAATTCTTCTATATAAATAAAACTATAAAAATAAAACCAATACACAATATTACTTCAAATCCTTCAATATCAAAATATGAAAACGTAAATCACTTAAACCGAAATGAAATATCTGTAGCTCAAACAAATTCAAATTTGACAAGAATTTTCATCAAAATATCTCTTAGTTTTAAACTAAAAGAAACCAAAAGAGATTTAAAATAAATTAAAAAAAGTGTGTAACAAAACAATATTCTCTAAAGCAAAAGAAATTTCATTTCTCTCAGAATGCATTTTAAAAATCATTATTTTTCTCAAATTTCATATGAACATTTTAAGGGGAAATATATAATATTTCTAATTATTGAATTTTATTTTGTATGGATAGATGAATGAATCTAGAGTGGTCATTATTTTTATTATTTTATATGATGAGTATATTTGTAAGTATTTTGTTTGTTGATGGAGTCATATGTTTGTGGAAAAATGAGTATGGTAGCAAAAAAGCGAAGGGTTTATAAATGTAACTTTATATTAAACGAAATTTTTTGAATTGTTTCATATAAAAAATTAAATGTTTACGGAAGCACTCATTCTAATCAATATATGGAGGATTCGTGCCTGATATATATATATATATATATATATATATATATATATATATAATATATATATATATATATATATATATATATATATATATATATATATATATATATATATATATATATATATATATATATATATATTTATATATATATGGGTAGTTCTGCAAACATAGGAATTTTGGACGGCTCTGCTCATTTCGTATATTAATATGAAAAAAAATTTTAAACAATAATACAATGATAATGATAAAAATTAGAAAATGTTAAGTAGAAAAAGCTCTATGATGTTTAATATTTAAAATAAAAATTTTTTTAGTTTTGCAGAACAAATTTATAAGTGTTTTGAAGAAAATTCGTATCAGTTTGTATATTTATACAATTTTTATTTTGTTTGATGCGAATCATTTCCAAAATTCTTCGTTTGTTTAAAATTTTTTCTTTATCCAAAATTTTGAAATTTTGAAGGGGTTGATCTGTACTGCAGCTTTTCTTATGGTTGGATAATGCACTGATATTTTCATTATTTTGTTTTTTGGCGTCGTTTAGATGTTGCTTTATACATTTTCCTAGATATTGCTGTGTTTGCCCTATGTAAGATTTACCACATTCACAATCAGCTTGATAAACTAAATTGGATTCAATATTCATAGGTATTTTATCTTTTAATTTTGAAAAAATAGTGTTATATAAACTATTATTAGCTGTTCCTACAACTTCTATATTAAAGTTTTTTAACAAGTGTTTTATTTGTTCAAAGCTTTTGACATAAGGTATAGTCATGTAAATTTTGTTGTTGTTCATGTTGATTTTGCTAAGACAGTGTTTTCATTACTGTAAATTTGTTGATTTACTAATTTACGTATAAAATTTTCTGGATAATTTATTTGGAGAGTTTCAAAAAGTAAATTTAAATTTTTGTTATGGAATTTTGGATCAGATAAGCTCAAGATTTTTTTAACCATTAAGGTGACAGTGTTTTTCTTATAAGATGAGGGTAGCCTTGAATCAAAGTTCAAGTATCTACTTAGTTTGCCATTACTTTGACGATGTATGATAAGATCTAAAAACGGTAGGCAGCAATCCACTTTCTGTTTTAATCGTGAACTGTATATTCCTGTTAAATTATTTCTTCTTCTTCAATCCAAAAAAAAAAAATTCTGCGAAAATTCAGAAGAAATAAATTTTTATGTTAGATTTAGACTTTGTTTGAGTAACACAAATTTTTATTTTTGGATACATTGCTAGCAGAATTAACTGGACATGGTAAAGTAGATCGTTTGCCAACCATAGTAACATTTGGTAATTTTGAGAAGTTTTTAACGGTTCCATAATGCAAAGAAGGGAGCGGCTTGTCGATTGTGAATGCGATATATGAGTGCCTTGAAGAATGGGATCTTACCGATAAAGTCGAAGCCATGTGTTACGACATGACATCAAGTAACGCTGGACCAGAAAAAGATGGAAAAAAGATTGGCCACAACTTGATTCGATTCCCATGTCGTCATCACATACAGGACATTAAACTACGGGCTGTTTATGATCTCAAATTTGGAAAGACCGATGTTTATCTGCAACCGATGTTTATCTGTTCAACAAATTTCAGAAGGCATGGGACGATGGTAAAATTAATCCAACAATGTTCAAAAATGGAATATAGGACAAAAAACTGGGAAACAAAAGAATAGAAAGAATTTTTGGAAGTTATATTGATTTTTCTTTGCGAAACCATTGAGAATTACAAATTCAAACGCCCAGGTCCGACAAATCACGCCGTTTTCATTTTTTCGAGACGTTTGCATTTTTCTGATTATGTTGTATGTAAAAATTTGGTTCAAATGCATAGATGGAACAGCAGCCGCAAATCAGGATTTGGCTTTCATCAAAATTGACCAAAGAATTTCAGAAGAAATGTTGAGCAAAATTTGTTATCATCTTCACTATTTAACGGAAGCAAATATTGGCTTGGCTTTTTTCGACCCAGAGATTTCGTTTGATGAAAAACGAAAAATGGTTCAAAACCTTAAGGTCCCAGCACGAGACATCCCCATCGCACCCCAAACTCGCAAAAAAGATATTGACGCAGTCAAATTTATACAACTTTTTGCTAATAAGAACATTAGTGATTTTGTCACAGAAATAACTCAGAGTTTTTTTAATCGATTTAGAATTTGTATTGATTTTTTGCTACATGACCCATTGGAATGAGGATTTCGTCAAAGCCACGTTGTTTTGCCAAAGTTTGCATGTTGTTAATCATACCGCCGAACTCGGTGTTAAGTTGATGACACGGAATACAACATCTTTCTAACTAAAGACGAGGAAGGTACACAATGCACCATTCAGGTGGTCGAAAACTACAGATGCAAATACCCATCATACAATAAATCTAATTTAATTTATTGATTTCTTTTGGAAAAATGTTGCTTTTGAATGAAAAATTATTATAAATTTAACCATAAATATTAATTTTCTCTTTGAAAAAAGATTATTATGAATTAGTGAATTTTCGTACATGTAAGAAGAAAAATTAAGATAAATCGTTTTTCTAAGATCGATTTCTACATCCTTAGGCTCGTTAGAATCGTTAATTAATTAGTTTTTAATAAAAAAATCAAAATTATGAGAAATATTATGTTTTAAGATAATTATATCTGATAAACATAAAAAATCCTATTATTCTGCTAATTTTCTTATCTTCGACGCCACTGCGCGGTGGGTAATTATTTTCCGATTTCAATAAAACTTGATATAGTTCATATTCGAGTCAAATGGAACATAATTAGCCGGTGGGAGCGAAGAAAAAGATGGTTTGAAAATTGTTCATCCATATCTGGTCATGCCTACTATATATATATATATATATATATATATATATATATATATATATATATATATATATATATATATATATATATATATATATATATATATATATATATATATATGTATATATATATATATTAATATATATATATATATATATATATATATATATATATATATATATATATATATATATATATATATATATATATATATATATATATATATATATATATATATATATATATATATATATATATATATATATATATATATATATATATATATATATATATATATATATATATATATATATATATATATATATATATATATATATATATATATATATATATATATATATATATATATATATATATATCTTATCTTATCTTATCTTATATCTTTTCTTATATATATATATAAATCACGTGCCACGATGTTTGTCCGCGATAAACTCCGCAAAAGCGTAACCAATTTTGTACAGTGTGTGCTGAATGGTCCAACTTGAGAGATAGGATAGTTTTTATGTCGAATAAATGCCTTAATATTCTTTAATTGCGAATTAAATGTTAAATGTGGATGGTTCATAAGCAAACTTTTAGATGGCGGCGTAAATTTACTGTCAAAACTGCTTTATCGACTTTTTAATCATCCGTGTAGGGCCCATTTAGACTATCAAATAGGTTATTGATCTATTTTTTAATTCCGGTGTTTGCCGCAATGGTGCTGCAAAAGGGGGATAAGAGAATAAATTTAAAAATTTTATATGGGATTTCATACAAAACACAACTTGAATAATTTTAAAAATTATCAGTTGTAATTTCCCAAGGGCGGTTATATTTCGAAATAATTTTTTGCCAAAAATTTCAAAAGCAAGTACATATATTGATAAAAGCACTAGGCCGTAGGCCGAGGGCTATTATCAATACTGCTTGCTTGAGGAATTTTTCAAAAAATTATGAGAATTTATCAACGAACGAAGGGAATTCGTTTAGAAAATTTTTTGCCATTTTTCATTTCTTTATATATTTTTTATGAATTAATATTAATATTTTTTATGAATTATTTCAAAATTAGACTGATAATTTTTAATATCCCAGTAGGCCAGACGTATAAATATTTGTTATTAGTAAAATTCAAATGTTATTGGTGAAATTGAATGATGTCATTACATTTTAGAGAATTTTATTGGTTTAATCTTTCTCTAAGTCAGGGTATCTTTCCTGATATCTGGAAATCATCATTTATAGCTCCTATCTTTAAAAATGGAGATAAGCGTAAGATTTCTAACTACCGAGGCATTGCCATTCTGTCCACCATTCCTAAACTCTTTGAAAAAATTATAAGTCAAAAATTGTACACAGTTCTTAGAGACTTGATCCACCCTAATCAACATGGATTTGATTCGGGTAAATCAACAATTTCTAATTTGGTACAATATACTTCTTTCATTAGACGTCAATTTGCATCTGGTGTCCAAGTTAATGCTAATTACACAGACTTTTCTAAGGTCTTTGATAAGGTAGATAATGCTTTATTAATTTGTAAGCTTAAAAAATATGGAATAAGGGGCAAAATCTTGCAGTGGATTGAATCTTATTTGACAAATAAACATCAGGTTGTAAAATTTCAAGGTAAACATTCACGGGCAATCAAGGTTACATCCTCTATACCTCAAGGCAGTCATTTGGATCCTTGCTTATTTTTACTGTTCATTAACGATCACACATTATTATTCCGAGATTGTGAATTTTCTTTATATGTTGACGACTTGAAAATATATAAAGTCATTAGGTCAATGTCCGATGCCTATACACTGCAACACAATCTTTCAACTTTATACAACTGGTGTCTACTAAATGGAATGCATTTGAACATTGAAAAATGTATGGCAATAACATTCGCCAGAAGCAGCCAAAAAATAGAATATACATATAATGTAAATGGATCTAATCAATCAAGGGTTAATATTATTAGGGATTTGGGTGTTTTGTTAGATAGTTCCTTGACATACAAACAGCATATCAACCAAATCTGCACAAGTGGGCATGCTTTTCTCGGCTTTATTAAACGTAGCGCAAAAGAATTCAACGACATCACCTTGACAAAAACTTTGTACTGTTCATTAGTTCAATCAAAAATGGAATATGCTAGTATAATTTGGTCGCCTTATACCAAGTTATTCGCAAGCTCTATTGAATCGGTACAAAAACAAATCTTACTCTTTGCATTAAAACCTCTCGGTTTTACTGGATATAGACTGCCTAAATATGAAGAAAGACTTTTACTGCTGATATGAATATGGTCTCACTAAAATCAAGACATGAGCTTGCTTCTGCTTTATTTGGTTTCGACCTAGTCAGAGGTAATATAAAGTGTCCTGAATTGTGTTAAATGATGGTTCCCAATTGTCATACTTATAATACAAGACACAAGAGGCCTCTTATTGAAGAACTTCATAGACATGATTATTCTTTTCATAACCCACTTAATGAATGTATCAGAAATTTTAATAAGTATAGTGCTTTTTATCACTCTAATATGAGTAGGGATCAATTCAAGAATAAAATTCTAACTAAATTTAAAGTTTGAATTCCTCATAATTTATATATAAATAAGATTATATAGCATCAATACAATCATGTAGTAGTATTATTTAGTATTATAATTTAGGTTAGAAATTAAGATTAATTTAAGCTTAATTTATATATGTACTGTCTTTATTTTACTGAATAAACTATTAATTAAATTAAAATAAAACTAAGGCAAAAAATTTTAGTTGTAATTTCCCAAGGGCGGTGATAATTCGAAATAATTTTTTGATTGATAAAAGCACGAGACCGTAGGCCGAGGGCTATTATCAATACCACTTGCTTGAGGAATTTTTCAAAAAATTATGAGAATTTATCAACGAACGAGGGGAATTCGTTTAGAAAATTGTTTGTCATTTTTCATTTCTTACTATATATTTTATGAATTATACGTTGGCGTTGGAATTATTTCAAAATTAGGCTGTTTTCTAAACCAAAACTTATTTGAAACTTATTTGTGGAGACTTACTTATTTGAATAAGTAACCTAAATAGGTGACTTATTTGAAATTTTTTTTTCATAGAAAAATCTAATTCGATTTGACAGTGTCAAATATTTTTATGTTTGTTTACTAAATGATTTTAAGGAATAAAATTTCTTTTTCGATTTCTAATAAAATTAATGTAATACTTTAAAATGCAAAAAATAGTTTTGAAAACTCTTTTAATTGATCAAATTAAATAAATGTTTTTAATTAAATTTATTTTCGAAATTGCTTTTATGTTGCTGTCAAAATAAGTATGCTAAACCATTTAGAATAGCTTTAAAATACTTATTTAAAATGGCGGTGAATAAGTATGTCTATATAAATAAGTTTCAAATAAGTCGTCGTTTAGAATACAGCCTTAGACTGATAATTTTTAATATCCCAGTAGGCCAGACGTATAAATATTTGTTATTAGTATAATTCAAATGTTATTGGTGAAATTGAATGATGTCATTACATTTTAGAGAATTTCATTGGTTTAAATTAAAATAAAACTAAGGCAAAAAATTTTCATATATAATATAACGAGTCGTCAAATAATAGTCGATTATTTTTCATAATCATTATTACGAATGTCATTTGAGGTCCCGAGTGCGCGTAGCGCACGAGGTAAATTTTTGACCTCAAATGGCATGAGTGGTAATGTTGAAAAATAATCGACTAATAATTTGATGACGAGTTGTATTTAGCAGACAATTTAACGAACAGAAATAGTAACATTATTTCATACAACATATTCCTTTGTTGTCAAACAAAATTAAATATTATTTCATCTTAGTAGGCGCATAAATGTTATAAATTTGTAATTTATTTTTGAAAAATAAACATAAACATGCAATCATTTATGAATGAAAACGGACATTTTTACTATTTGCAAATTGCATTTTCACATAATTTTGTATATGCATTTTGGTTTTAAATTAATATATTAAAGTAGGCGGAAAATATTCGAAAATATTCGCTGTTCCTTCCTAACAGAAAAAAATAATCGAAACAAATCGTTTTGATTTGCTAAAAAATAGTAAATGAAGCGTTTTGATTGGACCTTATTGAAACTTTTGTTTTTGAGTTGAATTGTCTGTGAAATTTCTCATTTTACTACAACTAAATAATTTAAATTTCTTTATGAACTATTTATTACTGACTTTATATTAAGCATAATATATAAAATATTTTCTTTTCTTCTGTCCGTAAAACAAATACCAAAATAGGTTAAATTTTTCATACAACTTTGTATGGGAAATTATGGTCATTTTCATGCTTCTTTTTTGAGCGACTTAAGAATAATATTTTACATATTATGCTTAATATATAACCAATAATACTTCATAAGCAAAATAAAATTGTTTATTTGTGGTCAAATGAGAAATTTCATAGATAACTTAAAATTATTCAAGTTGTATGAAATTCCGTATAAAATGTTTGTGATTTTATTGCGGCAAACACATTCGATAATTTCATCCGCATATGTAGCAATGTGGATAATTTTGCATTTTTCTAAAGTTTCTTTATGCTACACATCATTCTTCGAATGTTTCTTCATGTTACAAGTTGCGTCTAGATTAGTGTGAATGTTCAAACTTGAGTGCTAAATGCCCAATTCGTAAACCATCAATCAAGGCGCTGCAATACGTTACGAAGCAATTGCAAAGTGCAATATGATCTTAGGATAAAATGGGAGCAAGTACTATTAAGATGAAGAATGTTTGGCCAGTGTCATCTAATTCACCAAAAATATGTATCGACTTATATTAATATTGCCCAAAAACTAATCAGTTCTTTGTCATTATAATCTCCATTCAATTTAATTATCAGGTACAAATGTTATAGATATTTAAAAACAGGTTCTCGGGAGACTCCCACAACTTCCAACCCTCTGTCCAATGTCCCCAAAAGATTTAGAAGTCTTTCTCAAATCTTTTGCATTATTTTTTATAAATTTTTCATGAAAATCATTTACATCTGTGGACAATAATTGAAAGTAATTTTCAATTTTAACGTAAACTTAGGTCACTTGAGTGGAAAGTTAAGATAAAAATTCATCATATTTTATATATAAATAAAAAAATTAGGGTGAACGAGAGTTGGAAAGTGTTTTGATTATTTACGTATAGAAACGTTTTTGATTATTTACCAATAGAGGCAGATTTGTTTCAATTGAACATACAAATTATTATACTTAACTGAACAAAAAATAAACTATCGTTAGCATGGACAAAAAAAAAGTCTTAAGGTAATCTGACCAGTGCTTAATTGCTTAAATGTGGGACAAAATGCCAAAATTCCTAAAAATACTAATGAATTAGAAATTCTGTGGCAAGATCGTGGGATAGTTAAATGATGTCGTTTCTATGATGAGGAGCCACAAAACATTAATACTGAACATATTTTTGTTGGTCGTTTCACCTTGCAACATATTAAAATGCCGGTCATCTAGTTTTTACGATTGATTCGCTTATTTTCATGGTAAATCAAAAATGAAACAATAAATATTACCACCACAAACACATTTAAGCCAAGAGGCTGAGAGATATAAAATTATTGCTCATATCATTGCTCTGCAAGAAATTAGACCTCCAATTATCCAAACAATCGGATAGTCACTCTCTATAGACGAAGAGATATTTCTAATGCAAATGGAAAGAATTCGGTCGGGCCGAAATTATATTTTTGTATATTTTGTTGTTTAAAACGTTTGTCTTGAAATATTTAGAAACAAAAATTTTAAAATTTGACAGCTAGTTTTGTTTTTAGAGCATTGGTTCTTTTCGAACAATCAACACACTCTGGAATTACTAGCTGAAACTTAACTTCTGTACATTTCTTACATTCTTTACATTTTTTACGTAAATAATTATTATTTAATAAGCTCTTACGCAAAATTTAAAAATGTAAAGAATCATTCTTTACATGTAAATGCACAAATCTGCTATGATTGCTAATACTTTCTAGCCGCATCGCTCGATTCATAAGCCTTGGGTCTCACCGAATGGAAACACGCCAAATTAAATAAATCATGTGCTAGTATCCCCACGTTTTTTCGAGCGTTCTGGATGTGCAATCCCTTAGAGCTGAATATATTGGAAGTGAACACGTTCTTATATGTGCTAAGATAAGGTTCCGCACTTGCCACACCCAGGCATTAAAAATTCAATCAATGAAAACGTTTAAACTTCTTATCACTAAAGAACGCTAAAACGGAAGAAAAAATATGAAAATCATAATTACCGTTAAACATAATACCAATTACAAATAGAGTTGCTACCCGTCCCGTTTTGAACGGGACAGACCAGTTTTAGAGCTAAATGTCCCGTGTCCCGACGTAACTACGAACGGGACGCGGTTTGTCCCGTTTTGATAAAAAAAGGAAAAATGTTATCTGTCAAAATCTAACCAATTGAACTTTATTTTTGATTCTGAATTATTATCTGCTTCCTTTTAACACCAAAAACTACTAATAACTAATAATTAATATTTGTAGGAAAAACACAATGCAAATTTAATTCAGATTGGCTAAAAAACTAACTTGTTTTTGGCATTAAACTTCTCCGAATGGTAAAATTATAACAGAGCATTTATGATACTTGGATCTCTTTTGAACGAAAACGATGAAGATGAAACTTCAATATCAGAAATCACATCACATTCATGGCAAAAATTTAATGATTGAAAACGCTCAACGTTATTTGCTACTATAGGAATTGTAGAGAATATGTGGCTCCTGTTTTCTTAAGAATATTTGAATTATTTCGTTTGTTTTCTGTGTTTTGTTTAAAGAAAATGAAGTCTTTATGAAATAAATTCGATGTTTGCATTCCAAAGCGTAAAAATCTTAGTCAAATTGGCGGAGTTTTGCTGTCACTTTTGAATTGATAAAATCCGTTTTATGTTAGTATGTTGTTAGGCCATGTAAAGCCAAGTGTGTTAATGAATGTTCAATGCCCAATCTAGTATAAAGATCCGACTTATAATGATGAATGAAGCCGATTTATTTTGATCAAGTCTGTAAGTTTCTGGTTTATGTTTAAATGAAAAATCGGTTTGGGGGAGATATAAGAACGGTTTAGCTATCGATTTTAGTATAGCATACGATGAAGTTTTTCCCTATTCTAACCTGATGTGAAGTTTATTTTATTTCAATGTTGTTTGGGCAAATTTTTTATAGTTTGAAACTGATCTGAATGATATTAACGTCATTCGTCAAAGATGTTAAATGAAGGCAAGGATTCCGCAAATAGTTTTTTAACGTTATTCATAACACTCGCATATTTTAATTTATTTGTGGGAAACAACAATAAAGTTTTTGTAAACGTTAGTATCGATGATTCTCAATTATATTTTCAATTATCTAACGAAATTTTAGAATCTGGTAAAATATTGCTGGATTACGATGTTACTTATAATGTATGCCCAGTTGTATGACACCCACTCGACTGGGCTTGAAACATTTTTAAACTATTTGTCCTACTAAATGTGCCCAAGCTAGAGAATTATGAAATTTTGGCAGCTCACTAACTCGTTTTTTAAATTTGTAAGTAACTTATTGACCTTGTGAATTGTATAAGTTTTTTCATTGATTACGTTTGGATTTGAGGGGTAAAACATAAAAAAAATACATTACTGGTAATCTTTCTATAAAAGTCTCTTTAAAGCATTTCAACCTTTCCTATAACACCGCACTCGAGTGGGTCCAAAACATTTCGTTTTCTACTTTCACATGCAAGCTATGGTTCAGAGAGGAAACATACGTTTTCGTAAATATTTTCAAATTTATGAACTCAAATATTAATAAAAATGAATTTGCTAAAATTGAAATGATTTGTTTTAAGGAAATCAACTATTCACATGAAACGCATCTGAATGCTACCAAAACACCTTTTAGGCTTATCCATTAAATTTTTATAATTTCTATAAAGTTTTTAAAATAAACCGACGATTTTGCCAATATGAACACCAAAATCTCATCGACTTCCTCGATTTAGTTATTCAAAGTACGGTACTATAAAAATTGGTATAAATAAGCAAAACTGATCTGCGAATTTTTGAAATTTGCATGTTTGTTTTCATTTTTATTTAATTTTAGTCAATTATTTACAAACATCTAGTTTCACTCGGACTAAGAAAAACCAAGCGTAAAAATATTAGCCGAGATTGCTATTTAATTTGGTGTAAACGATTGTGTCCCGTTTTGTAAATTTGAAAAGGTGGCAACTCTATTTACAAATTCGTATGACAATTTTTTTTAACTTAGTACATATACTTATACAGTTTGTATCTCAATCCTTTTTATTGACAAATTTTTCTAGTTGCAAGCTTACTGTACATAAATATAGTTTAAATGTTTCAAACTAAAGTTTTAAGGCATTATGTGTTAAATAAAATTTGTTAAAAGCCCTCAAAAACTAAATATTTATATTATGATTACTTCTTGCTCTTTTATACCGGAAATTGTATTCCAAATCTTATAAAAAATTTAGTATAAAAAAGTGGAAATGTATTAAAACTCAAAAGTTAAAAAAATAAAACAGTTTCTTTTGTTGCTGATAAAAGACTGGCCAGACGTTACGTCTCCTCAAGGATTTATTTTTCTTATTCTAGTCTCATTTCCTTTTCTTTTGTGATTGTTATAATTTTCATTGACAACCAAACATTGTAACATAAAACACAAATAATAAAATAAACTATTAGTTGAGATTTTGACCCTTGTCTTGAGTTTGAATAAATATATGTGCTGTTCGTTTGTTGTCAAAATTTATGTGACTTTTATTTGAAATGTTATTGTTTTTTTTTTGATATTTCTCCTTTAGATTCGATTTCTCGTCATATAAATTCTATTACAATAGATTTTTTTAATCTTGAAATTGATAAAAAAATAAAAAATGTTGAGTATTCATAGAGAAAAAAGGATATAGTTTACTTTGATAATCGGCATATTTATGGGCATATAAAGTATAATTTTCTAATCTAAATTGCAAAATAGAACAACTCATTATTATCTGTAATAAAACATTTTTTCTCTTATTTCATTTTCCACTATATGTATTTCATTTTCTAGTTGCTGTTCGGCAACGATAAACTGTTTTTTCAAAATTTGCATCTCATTCGCATCTTATTTGGATCGCATCTAGCATCTCAAAATTTACAAAACAAAATAATTTAAATTAAATCAATAATTTATGTTTATAAATTATTGTTAATCATTGTTAAATAATCTACATGATCAAAAAACAAAACAAGGTTTGAGAAAAAAATATTTATATAGCAGTACAAAAAAATATTATATGGACAAAATACTCACTCCCACGTGCCTCCAAAATCAATCCTGTGGCTGCTTTCTAAATGTCTGTTGTAAGATTGATGTAGCTTTCCCTGATTTGAAATATTAGAATATCCAATTGTTGTACTATTATTCAAATGCACTGTTGTACTATTATTCAAAAAAGTATTGTCTTCCATATTTGTTTTATTATAAATTGTAAGAAATAAATAAAAAAAATTTTAAAAACACACTTTTTAAAAAACGAACTCAACAGTAAGAAAAAAATTTTGCATTGACGAGTAGAACTCCCGAGAGTTGGTCCTGGGGAACCAAAACCTGTTTTTATAATTGCCATGAAAGGCTACGACCTTATATAGTAGACTAGGTTAATATTTGACCTAGTTTTAGTTTCCTGTATTGGAATTAGAATGTAGGTTATTGGTTTATTGTGGTTTGTTGTTGTTGTGCGTGTCCCAAGCCGGTTGCTAAAGGCCTTGGAAGGTCGTCAGGTAAACTAGGTTAGTATTTGACCTAGTTCTGGTTATCTGTATTGGTAATTTCTCGATTTAAAGTGTAGGTTAGTGGTTTATTGTTGTTTGTTGTTATTGTGGGTTTATTGTTGTTGCTAAAGGCCTAGGAAGCATGTCAGATAGACTAGGTTAGTTCAAATGTGAGTTCAAATTTAAAATTAAAACAATAAAATAATGGTACAAATGACAGATAAAACAATTTGTCACGTGTTTTTATTCATTTTTCTTTTTACATTTTTTGCTCTAAAACTAAAATAAAACTATTTCATGATTTTATGTACATTAATTTTTATTTGATTAACCAACCCTTATTAATTTATAAAAAACTTTTTCTCTATGAGGTTTTTTTAGAACTGCAGAGATAATAGGTTCAATATTTTTTATTCGTCTATGAAATCTATCTCGATCACGTGCATATTCTTCATATTTTCCCTGTCGAGCTACTCTATATGCATAATCCCACACATACATAACGTAAAGATCTAATTTATTGTTAAAGGTAACTTTTTTTGTTTTTAACATTATAGTACTTTTTCCTTCCGAAGATGCATATAAATGTTAAGACAGTTTTTTACAGCACATCTAAAATGATTATTTGAAAGATGTATCGGACACATTGATTTAAAATTTTCAATCTTTAATAACGACGGAATGGCAAGATTTTCTATTTTAAAACTCTCAATATACTTTTCAAGGAAAAATTTTTTTTGTTCGCCTTTTACATAAATTTTTTCAGCTTGTTCTAAATAGTATTTAATAATTGATTTTATATCCACATAGTCAATGCATCCGCCATTCCAATTAAGTCCATTTATTTTATTGCCGCAATATCGATTGCTATATTGTGCTTCTTGACCTAGTTCTTCTTCGTGGTAAGGTGGTTTGAAATGATAAACGATAGGAATCAAACTTCCTTTTTCAAGTAGAGCGAGTTCTTTGACAAAATATTGTTTATCGTTTCCTCTTAGAAATTGGAGATCAACTATGAAAACACGTTTGGCCATTGTGAGACTATATAAGAGACTGTCTGTCCAATTTTCCAAGATTAATTTTATACTCGACCTCTGTTTTGTATACATATAGATTTGTATAGTTAGATAGATACTCTTCGGCAAACCATGTTTTTTCATCCGTTTACTATGATGGTTGCCGGGCCGTCTTGTTGTGGGAAATCGACTTTTATTTTTAATTTAATAAAACAAAAAAACAAATATATTCAACCTCCAATTGAGAAGATTATTTGGTGTAACCCCGATAAAGAAGCCGTCCCGAAAAATATCAAAGGACTTGAACATTATAATACTATTCCAGATTTTTGTGATAATCAAGATCCACTGTTAATTATAGTAGATGATATGATGTTAAATTCTCACGACAAGATTGTGTGCGAATTATTTACTAGAGGTTCGCACCATAGAAATTTATCTGTAATATTTGTAACTCAAAACGTTTTTCACCAGGGAAAATTTTCAAGAGATATTTCATTAAATTGTAAATATTTAGTGCTTTTCAAAAACCCTAGAGATAAATCCCAAATACTGCCTTTAGCTCGTCAAATATACCCAAAACAGGTCAACGAATTTGAGAAAGTATATAATGAAGTAACTACCTTACCATATGGTTACATTTTAATAGACCTTACTCAAGATATTAATGATATATTTAGATTAAGAAGTGACATATTTGGAAAAAATTTTTGTTTTTGTACAAAAGAGCAATTGGAGCAATTTGGTGAGGAATATGAAACGATTACAAACCAACCGTCATATATTGCACCTGTTAAAAAATTCTAAGAGAAAATTTCAAAAAGTTATAATAAAACAATGTGAGCCGAATGTAATTAAAACGATCTGTGAAATTGCGTTAAATATTTTAAAAGGTAACTGTCATTTAAATAAAAGAGCAACCAATCAACTAAAAAAGTATAAAAAGGACTTGAGATCACTCATTTGCCGTAAGAAGTCGCTCACTAGTAAAAGAAAAATTATAATTCAACGTGGTGGATTTTTACCTGCTCTTCTCGGTGCAGTTTTATCAGGGGTGATTGGTCATTTTATAAAATGAATAATACAACATTTAACAAAATGATAATATTAAAACCTGAAATATATGAAAAACTAAAGCAAAATTCAGACGTTGAACTCAACCAGTTGGATAAAAAGATGAAAAACATTTTATTAAACAAAAATTTGTCCGATATTCAGAAGTGGTATTTGTATCGTCAGAACCTATTTAAAATTAGAAACAAAAAAAGATTGTTATCTAAAATTGAAGAGAAAAAAATTAAAATCATGGAACCTAAAAGTACCCAAACACGTTTCCGTACAAAACCCATATTTAGAGCGACAGACACTCAAACAGATGTTGTCGGTAAAAGAAATTTTGAAATGCAGTTTCCTGAAGAAGAAATATATGAGAATGAAGATGATGAAGTATTTGATAAACGCGTCCAGGAAAATATTTTTAAAGAAACAACACAGTCTGACAGTGAACTTGATGAAGACGTTCAAGACAAAATTTTCGCAAAAGCACTATCTGCCGCATCAATTGGTGAGCGTTTAAGAAAACGAAAATTAACTCCAAATCAAAATTATCAAACATTTGAAACCGAGTCTGGAGACGTTATAACGGTTCCTCTTGACAGTCCACCAGAAAAGAAAGAAAAGCATATAAATAGCGAGAAATTTACAACACCTACAAAACGAATTTTACGACCAGCTAAAGCGGGTGACAGTCAAACAAAAATTAATTTTCCAAAACGTAAGAAAACATGGGCGATATACACCTAAAAGATGAATTTTATGTTACTTTACTCAGTGATAACTCAATGAATTACTATCCTGATAATACTTTATCAGCTTTTACAAATAATTTACATAAACCAATCAGCGGTACAAACTGGAAAGTTGGTCTGTCGGAGATTTACTTAAACGATTTTCAACCAAATAAATACGGAAAAAACTGGCACATTGGTACAAAAGTTTTTATAGGAGGTAATTCCGAACACTTGGTTGGAATTGGGACGACGTACATTCCACATAACACGGATGAATATTTGTGTGATTGGAAATCTTTTTTGTTACCAACTCTTATTCAGAATATACACCCATTTGATGGCTACTCAAGAAAAGAGGTTGAGCGTGAACTAATTTGGGGGATATATGATTTTATATCTTTGGATTCCAATTACGTGGCTGCACCTTCATCAACATCATTAGAAAAACAACTACCTGAAACAAATGAATTTATTAAAATATGTATAAATCAACCACCACTTGAGCTAAAATTAAAGGCAGATCATAGCTACTCACTCGAAGAGTTACTGAAATCATGTTTTGATCAGATAACTGTAAAAATTAAAGATTTTAAAAAGCATAAGTCAAGACTCTTAGATTTATTTAAAACATTTCTGCAATATTTACCTATGACACCCGTAATTAAACCAGAAATGCTTTTTGTCTATACCGATATTATTGAACCAAATATGGTGGGTGATAGCACTGTGAGATGTTTAAGAACGATAAACACAAAAAATGCATTTGAAGGAATGGAAAAAGAAATTATAAATATACAATATTTTGCTGTTGAGAAAAATTTTTTTGATAATATTTCTATTCTACTCTGTGATAAATATAGTAGCAAAATTAATTTTGCAACAAGTAGTATTCCTACAAAAATTGTATTACATTTTAAAAAAGTATATAAATAAAAGGGGGGATTCTATTAAACAATTTAGTGTTTTATGAAAAGCATTATGGAAGGAGTATATTACAGATACTATTTGAGTCAAACGGGGAAAGGCATTGAGGATATTGGTCCGTTGGTACATTCGACTGTACCATATCAACGAGGACGTGGCCTAGGTAGTTTTTTTGGGGGACTTTTCAAGTATTTGAAACCAATATTTTCTTCGGGGGCTGATTTACTAAAAAAGCAGGTTGTAAACTCTGGTATAAGTGCTTTATCAGATATTGTATCCGGTGCAAATATTAAGGAAGTTCTGCAAGATCGCGGTAAAGAGATTGTCAAAAGTGTAAGACGCGGGGCAGTTCAAAAACTCAATGAAATGTATGGGTCGGGAAAAAGGAAAAGAAAAGTTATAAATAAGCCGTCGATCAAAAATTTAAATTATTTTACCTCGAAACGACGTAAAGTTATTAGGCGTAAGAAAGAAAAAGATATTTTTGATTAATTATGGTGGAATGTATGAAATCTGAATTGGATATATTTAAAGCACAACCTATACAATCAAGTATTCTACGATCCGAAGAGGTTTCTTACAACCCTATAGCCTCATTAGATAAACCATCGGTAATAGAATTTGTTTCATTAGGTCATGGAGATACATATAGGGACTTATCTTCTACATATTTAAGATTGAAAATACGGATTTTGAAAAAAGATGGAGGGTTATGGAATAATGATAAAGGGGCAGACGGAAAAGAACTATCACAGCCAAGTGTAGTTAACAATCTTTTACATTCTCTAATAAAACAATGTAATATTCAATTAAACGGGAAAAATATAACACCATCAGACGGAAATTATCACTATAGAGCATATATTGAATCGCTATTAAATTATGGTAATGATGCTGCTACCACACATTTAGAGTGCTCAGGGTGGACATTAGATAAGGCGAACATAGAAAAATCTAATAATTCTGGATCGAAAGACCGTCAAAAATTGTATAATAATAGCAATGTTGTTGAGCTAATGGGTAAACTACATGTAGATATGTTTAACCAGCCTACCTTACTTATAAACAACGTGGATGTTCGAATTACACTAACACTAGAAAAACCAGAATTCTATTTTTTTTCTGACGATACCGATGAATCTCAATTGAAAATTTTAGAAGCAACATTGTTTATGAGACATGTAACTGTTAATCCGAGTGTTCTATTAGCACATAACGCAGTTTTGGAAAAAAAGAATGCTATATATAGTTATAAACGTGTGGAAGTAAAAACCTATACTCTTCCTATGAATACATCATCCATATCGCTCGACAACGTTTTCATTGGTCAATTGCCGACTACAATCATCTTTTGTATGACCGAAAATATTGGTTATTCAGGAAAAAGATCAAAAAACCCGTACAATTTTAAACATTTTGATATTTCTCAATTTTCGTTGAATGTGAATGGGGTACAGATACCTAATACAGCAATTGAAACTAGTTTCTCTGATGAATATAATTGTTATACCAGAGCCTACAACACACTTTTTCAAGGAACAGGGATATTCCATAATGATAAAGGTCATCAGATAACAAAAACAATGTTTAGCAATGGATTTTTTTTACTTGCTTTTGATTTAACCCCCGATGCATCAGGGAATGAAATGTGCCAAGGTCTACTTAATCAAGGAACTGTTAGAATTGAAGCAAAGTTATCAAAACCATTGCCGTCCACATTAACTGCAATTGTTTATGGGGAATTTGATGCAAACATTCAAATCGATAAAAATCGAAATATATTCACAAACCTATAAATAGGATGAAAAAGCGTGAGTCTAAATATTTTACATCATGTCTTCATCCTGTGCACTTGTCGATGTTACATTTTGTTGTAACGACAAAAACAGTTTGTTTGTGAAAGAAATTAGTATAGTAGGATTTAAAGAGCCTTGTAAGAAGTTCGTAAAAGAGTTTACTTACAAGTTTCCAACAAAAGAGCTAACAAATCAAAATATTGAAAATTATTCTTTTGGAACTGTGACTAACGAAAATATAACTAAAGAGTTTAAACAAATATTAGAAAGTTTTGATATAATCATTACCAACAAACTAATTAAAAAAGAGTTTTTAGTAAATTATGTAAAGGAAGCGAGCAAAGTTTATGATCTGAGTCAATTTATTTTATGAACACTTTAGAAATAACTAACATTTTAAAATGTAACCAGCGTACAAACAAAAAATTTAAGGGGGTATTCGCTCTGGATAGAATTCCAAAAGTAAAAGAAAAACCATCTCTTTTAATCGTTAACACGGATAAGGCTAAGGACCCTGGAACACACTGGTTAGCTATTTATATTCCTAAAAAGGGGTGTATAGAATACTTTGATTCTTTTGGGCAGAAACCAACTAAACCTGAAATTTTAAGATATTTGAAGAATCATTGTTTAATTTTTAATGATAAACAGTTGCAAAGTAATTTTACAGATGTATGCGGGCAATATTGTTGTGTTTACGTTTGGTTTAGATGTTTTGGTTTAAGTATGAAAAGTTTTTTGAACCAATTCAGTAAAGTAAATCATATTGAAAATGACAGGTTGATTTTAAAACTATTTCATAAAATATTTGGAAAATACAACTTTTTACAGTCTTGTAACCCGAGAGTTAGAGGAAAGTTAAAAAGAAATGGAAATTCGACATGAAAACACGATGTCTTTATTATTAAACTATACATACTTTCTTAATAAAAACCAGACCTTTAGAATTTCTGTTGGTTTTACGGGGGAATCATTTGAAGCCACAACCATATTCCATCGTAATGGAAAAGAAGTAATTGTTCTGAAATATCGTGATTGGTGTGAATTTTACCATCTATACAAAAAGCTGCTGTGCAGTCGAACAATAAAAAATACCAAATTATGTTTACAAGCAGGAATTCAAGCTATTCGTAGTCAAACTCTTAGTGTCAACAGAGAAGAGGCCGATATATTTAACAACCTTGTTGATTTTCTTCAAGCTGTAATGATTCACTATAAAAATTCCGAACAAAATGTAAGAGCGTATGTTGAAAAATACATAAAAACCTGTGAAGAAAAACAAGTGGAAAAGTTGCATGAAGAAATTAACATCCCAAAGCAACGGATCAATGTGCAGTGTAATTTTTCTAGATTATTTTTCGAGATACCTGTAATATTAAACAATAAACTACGCAAAATTGTACGAAAATAAAAACAATTGCCTTTTATTTATTTTATTTTTATTTTTATTTTTATCTATCTATAATGTTACTAAAAAACCATTCGAAATATTCTTCTTGCTCGACTTCGATATTTTGTTCTTCGTTAACCTGCAGATCATCTGTTTGAGAGTCAAACTAGTTTTGACCGTCCTGCCATTCCTCTTCTTCCTCCTCTTCAAGTAATTGCGGTGGTGATGGTGGTGGTATAAATTCTTGAAAAGACGAGGTCACCTCGTCAACATCAACATCATAATCATTCGTGGTTGAACTAATTTGGTTTTCTTGTGTAATTTTATTTAAAAAATAATTTTCATTACTTTCGTTGGTAAACGGAAACAAAGTCGAATCAGCTTCCATATTAAAAGTTGATTTCTGTAGGGAGACTGAGGATTTCTACAAAAATTTAGCTATTATGTACAACTTTTCAGAATCAGTTGCCTCTATATATAGAAAGAGAAACTAAATATTGTGTATATTGTGTATAGGATGTCACGAGCACAAATTGTTTCAGAGCTACACAGGCCACTTAGAAAAAATTTTCGTAGGAGAAAGTTCATTCAAAAGGGTTTGAATGATACTTGGCAAATTGATTTAGTCGAAATGATTCCTTATGCCAAATTTAATAAAGGTTTCAAATATTTATTGACGGTGATTGATACTTTTTCCAAATACGCTTATGCTGAACCTGTCAAACGTAAAACTGCTGAAGATGTTTTACGAGCACTTGAAAATATTATCAAGCAAGCAAAGGATTCCCCAAAAAATATTCATTCAGACCAAGGCAAAGAGTTTTTCAACAGACAGTTTAAACAATATATGTTGAAAAATAAAATTAATCATTATCATACATTCTCAGAGCTTAAGGCATCTATCGTGGAACGTTTTAATCGAACTTTGAAAAGCATGATGTGGAAAAATTTCAGTTTACAGGGGAATTACAAATGGATCTCAATTTTACAATCATTGTTAAAAAACTATAATTCAACACCGCATAGAACAATCAAATTACCCCCAGAAAATGTTTCAAAGAAAAATGAAAAATCAATACTTAGAACTCTATACATGCATCCAAAAATTTTTCAAAAAGCTAAATTTAAGATAGGAGATAATGTAAGAGTCAGTAAAAATAAAGGAAACTTTGAAAAAGGCTATCAACCAAACTGGTCAACAGAAATTTTTAAAGTGGTTAAAGTTAAAAATACATATCCGATTACGTATAACTTAGCCGATTATACCAGCACTCCAATTTCCGGTGGATTTTATGAAACAGAACTAACACCTGTAAAATTTTCTGATACCTATCTTGTCGAGCAGATTTTAAAAAGAAAAGGGAATAAAGTTTACGTCAAATGGTTAGGATTTGATAAATCGCACAATTCATGGGTAGATAAAAACAATATAATTTAGAACTTCTGAAAACATTTTGCTAAATTAAGTATTAATAAATTTGTATAAAATAATTCCTCGTTTTTTACTGGAAATAAATAAGTTTTCGTTTACTTGAAATTATTAAAGAAAAACTCACTAAAACTTTTGTTTTACGTCGGGAAAAATATGAAAAAAACCCCGACCTTTATTTTATGTTTACATAAGCTACAAAATTGCTTAAAACTAAAAAACTGAATATTTGTTACTCCGACTAAAATTGACTTCTGTTTTACCTTTATGTTGTGTAATAATCGTAGTTTACACAAATTTAGACCTTTTGTATCCAAACGGTACGGAACTATGGTCTTTCAGAAATCGACGTTTTTCTGATTTCGGTTGGTATCTTTTTGTTTCAGTTACTGTATGAACCTCATGATCTTTAGTTCTTTTAATATTTTGTGAAACCACAACGATATTTTCCCAATCTTGCGGATGAAGAACAGCATGTTTAATCGTTTCAAAATTTATTAGTTTGGATGTTGTATGGTTTAAATTTATGCCTTTAACTTTACAAACAAGCTTTTCTGAGTTATCTTTAGTCGAAAAAACTTTAAACGCGTAATTTTTTGGTCCACCACTAACAAATTCAGATATATAGCTGCCGAGGCCGTAACATTCTAGTTCATCGGTCATATCACCAATACGTTCTCCTAGAGGTGGGTCATATTCTCCTTCTTGACTTATATAAATGATTGAGTCCGTATCGTAATACAAAACTCTGTGACCGATCTTTTCTAGATAGCTGTAAAGATGAAGTCGAGCCTGTGCTGTTGTGTAAGCAGCTATACACACATTGATTGTTGATAGAGAATTTACCGCTTCTTCTTTATACTGCCAGCTCACAATTATAACTTCCTCGTTAATAGGTAGTATTTGACAAACTTCTATTGAAGGATTTGTTAGTAAGTCATTCAAAACAAACGGTTGGTTAACAATAGTTGTTTGTTGTTGGTTTTCTCGCTGACCAAATTTTCCCCAAAAAGAATTTAAAATTAATTTTGCAAAAGACCTTAATCCAGGATTATTATTGATATTTTTAAATTCCAATTGAACTTCTTCTGAACTTAAAAAGGAATCAATATACTTTTGTTTTTCCAATTCTGTTTGATATTTAGACGGAAAACCTGAAGATTCCTGTTTAATTTTTATAAACTTATTCATCATTTCCGTGAAGAGTCCTTGTTCTTTCCTTTCCTTGTTATATTGCGTAATCTCGTATTCCCAGATTTCGTAAATGTGTAAAATTTTGTAGTTTTTTTTGAGAGCCTGTAAGACTTCGTCAATCACCCATGTTCCAGTTAATGCCCTTTCATCGTTAGAATGTAAACAAAATGCACTTTGATTTTTTTGATCTCCGCAGCTTTGGCAGAGTGAGAACATCAATTTGTTATTTTGTTTTTGCGGTAAAACAGGATGAAATAGGTTTTCTGGTGGTAATATTTTACATTTAATCAACCCATTCGTTTTTTGTAAATCAATTCCAGAACACACAGAATTTCCAACATGTACTTTAGGGTGTTTAACAGGAAATTTGCCATATTTACAGACCCCCGGGTACATCGAGCAGACGTCTATGTATTTAATTTTCTCCCCGTTTTTACACTTATAATGAGTGTAGACATTGCCTGTTCTTCCACCATAGAATGCATCCCGAGGGTTTAGTGGTGCAGTAAAAATTATTGGGTGGTTTTTTAAGTAAAACATATTTTTGTTTGTTTTCATTTGTTCGCGAAATGCGCATTCCCACATTTCGATTACTTTATATCCAAGGGATTTTAAGTACTCATTTTTGGCCAGCGTTCTTTCATACCTTTGATTTAAAGTATCGTTAGAATCATTATACAAGGATACATCTCTTTTATGGATTAGGCACTTCGGATGACCATGGTAAAAACAACCTAGAAGGTTAATAAAAATTAATAATGTGTTATAGCGAGTTTTTAATTTTAATTTTGTTTTATTACCTTGAAACTCAAAAACTTCCTTAGTGCTGTCACAAAATGCATCAACTTTGACACCGCCAATCACTTTTTCTCTCCCGCTAGCAGCATATTGAAATTTAATTTTTCGGGTGTCCTGCTCCCATACAAGCCACTGTAGAGCAATTTCGGATTGATTGTCGACTAGTCTGTAACCATGTCGTGGAATTATACCTATCGTGTTCAAACACAGAAAGTTTCGTCTGAACACGAGGTTACAGGCTGAGGCTATTGTTGCTGCTTCTAAAAACGGTTCAATGTTGCATTCTTGTAAAAATATTCTTCTGAAGCTTAAACAAGCTTCAGTCAAAATCTTTACATCGTTGCTACAGTATTCAACTATTTCTTTTCGCATGTTGAATTCGCAATTTTTATTTTCGGTGTACCATTGATGAAACTCATTTCTCTCATCTTCTTTCATTGAATCGGGGGAGAAATATTTCATAGGCGGTAAAGAACCTATATAATTTTCATTTTCCAGTTTATTAAATAAATGCGGAAAAAACCCCTTTTTTAATTTTGTAGATAAGTTAAAGGCTTTTGGCAATTTTGCTAGGGCCATCGGGAAAAAATTAAGTGAATCGATAAATTTGACATTGTTGATCATCATCAAAATAATTTTCGTTCCTCTCATTATTAGTTTGGGTTCCACATTCGTTTTATTTAAAACATAGTTTAAAATAAACTGATGATCTTGTCCGTTATGAGCAACGACAATTATTTCTCGGAATTCTGCGCTTAATTTCAAAATGTGATTCATCATTTTTTCGATTATATAATTTTCTTCAAAAATTATTTGTCTAAATTTACACTTTTGACAAAAAACTAGAGATTCATCGTCAATACAGATGTCACATCTTTGCTGTAAAACACACAAATTAGGGATATGCTGTCTTAGTTGTGTATCAATATTTTTTTCCTGTCTTGTCTCTAAATCGTAGAATACATAAATGCAGTTTTCAAAATTTTTCTGTTTTTTATCTTGCTGAATGAAGCAAAGATGATCCGAAGGTACATGTTGATGACAAATTTTACAAAAATATTCATTACAAAAATGCTGTCTTTCTGTTTTGTAAACGTGCAAACAATTTAAACATTTTTTTATTATATCACAAATACTTTTTGAGTTAGATGATGAGGCTCGGTGAAAATCAAAACATTTTTCCCCTCTAAATGTTCTATTACAGATATTACATTTAACATTTATACTATTCTTTGGACATGGTGTTGAATTACAGCAACATGGGCAAGTTTTTAAACATTTGTGTTCATGTTTGTGCCAAAATGGAACGTGACAACTTCCGCAATAATATTCTGTACAAAAAGCAGCAGTGAGTGATCCAATCACATTAAAATGATTTTCATGGTATAACAAATTTAGGTTTTTTACATCTTTTGTGGTATTTCCCTCAAATATCACAATTCGACCCCTAGTGTTATATTGATAGACAACAATTTTGTAATTTGTCAAATAATTTTGAAATTTTTTTAATTCATGTATTCCACACCCCTGATGTGGAATAATTACACCTGCTTTTTGGATTAACTCTTTAGCTTTAATCGCTTGAATTTTTCCGACATCTTTTAAAATATGTCTATAATTGACCTCTTTATCAATTTTTGCAATGCAGACAACTAGGGCACGGGGTAAACATAAGTTATCTTTATTTTTTATTGTTATTATACCACGGCGTTGTTTGCATTCTTCAGCAAAATTGTAAAATTGTTTTTTCCTACCTTTACCATAAGGTAAATTGATATATGTTGCGGTCAAACAAAATTTGTCTGTACTTAACCCTGTAAAGTAAAAGTGAAAAAAGTAAAAAAATGTTCAGCATTTTCATTTAAAAGTACTCACCCTCGGAATTGCTTTGAAAAACCTTTGAAATCACATCCCAAATATGCTGAAACGTCAGTCCACCTGCTGTTTGAAAGTTTATCCATGCAGGGCCACGATGCTCGAAGCTTTCACCACAAAATGTCATTCCAATTTTGTCTCTTGGGCTAACTTCTTTTGTAATATATTTGACAATATCGTGGAGTGCCCCTTTAATCCAAGTAATTGGATCAATATAGCTTGGTACAGGTTTTATCGAAAATTTAATTTCGCGTCTGCGCAAGTTAAACTTCTGCATATTTTTCCCCGTTTCGGAATCGATTAAAAATCGCTCTTCTTCCACTTCTTCCCCAGAAGTTATAAACCTTTTCATTAGAAGTTTTTTTGCCATGTTTTAATGTTGAATCACAAAACTAATACAATATAAATTTTCTAACAGGGTAGGCTTTTATACTTAGTTTGACATCGTTGTTTTTGTAAAACTTCAATACTCTAAATCAGAGGTAAAGCAAATTTCCATCAAGGTAATTTTAAACTTTCAAATAAATTATCATGAAAAAACAAAATTAAGAATAATTTTCAATTTGTTTTGATAGATAAAGAAAAATAAAGAAATAATTCATATTAAATGTTTCAATGTTTCTTTTTGTTTATTTTTTCCTTTTTACGTATTGATTAATTTATAAGATAAATTTTATCATTTGAAAAATTAAGTAAACAGTAAATGGAGAAACAACAAACTCAACAATTATCTTTTAATTTATATGAATTTTCAAAATGAATTTTCAATATGTTTTGAAGAATAAGAATAAGAAAATAATATATATAAAGCAATAAATTTCAAGTTTTCTTTTGTTTATTTTTTCTGTCGCGTTTTAGATAAAGAATAATAAAATAATATATATAAAGCAATAAATTTCAAGTTTTCTTTTTTTATTTTTTCTGTCGCGTTTTAGATAAAGAAAAATAAAGAAATAGTTCTTATTAAATGTTTCAATGTTTCTGGTGAATAATTTTCTTTTGTTTATTTTTCCTTTTTTGCGTCTTGATTAATTTATAAGATAAATTTTATCATTTGAAAAATTAAGTGAACAATAAATATCTGAATTTTCTAAATGAATTTTCAATATGTTTTGAAGATAAATAAAAGAAGAATAAAGTAATAATATATATAAAGCCATAAATTTCAAGTGTTCTTTGATTTATTTTTTCTGTCGCGTTTTAGATAAAGAATAATAAAGAAATAATTCGTATTAAATGTTTCAAACTCTTGTTCCCCCACTAACTTTTAAGCATCGTAAATTGGTATAAATATCAAGCAGTTGTAATCAACAATTGTAGTCTAACATAGTAATTTGCTAAACATGGAAAGTTCAACAGACAGTTTTTTAAACGAATACCTGGTAACTTCCGATTGTCAAGCGGCTCCACCTCTCAAAAGAAAGCGCTTACACCATCAAATACAACAACAACAACAGCAGCAACAACAGCAACAAATACTACAACAACAACAACATCAACTGGCTAGAAAACAAATTTTTCTGGCAAAATGTTCAAGCGCAGCAAAGGAGAAATCAAAACCATTTATGAAGATAGCAGAATTGCAGGAAAACCACGCATACAAATTATGCACAATTCGAAAAATCGACACTAAATTTGGGAAAAAGTGGATTTTCGAAACCGAAGATGTATTATTATTCGCACCAAATAAATTCAATGAATTATTTAACGAGGAAGATTATACAGCATTAGTTATGGAGGAAAATTTCTACCTCATAAAAACCCCTCAAAACGGTTTAACACTCTTAGAAGGTGAAAATAAAAACATTAATTAAATTTTATTTAAGTTTTAATTTTAAGACAAAAAATAAAACAAGCAATAAAATTTTAGTTTTAGAGCAAAAAATGTAAAAAGAAAAATGAATAAAAACACGTGACAAATTGTTTTATCTGTCATTTGTACCATTATTTTATTGTTTTAATTTTAAATTTGAACTCACATTTGAACTAACCTAGTCTATCTGACATGCTTCCTAGGCCTTTAGCAACAACAATAAACCCACAATAACAACAAACAACAATAAACCACTAACCTACACTTTAAATCGAGAAATTACCAATACAGATAACCAGAACTAGGTCAAATACTAACCTAGTTTACCTGACGACCTTCCAAGGCCTTTAGCAACCGGCTTGGGACACGCACAACAACAACAAACCACAATAAACCAATAACCTACATTCTAATTCCAATACAGGAAACTAAAACTAGGTCAAATATTAACCTAGTCTACTATATAAGGTCGTAGCCTTTCATGGCAATTATAAAAACAGGTTTTGGTTCCCCAGGACCAACTCTCGGGAGTTCTACTTTGACGCAATGTTATGTTGCAAAGAAACCAACGAAATTTTCGTTCAAACGTTATTTCTTTTATAATTATATTTTCTTTGAAATTGGAAGAAAAAATAGTAGATTGTATTAGTATTGCGAATGCGTTTTCCAAACAAGAGTTAGTTCGCCGTACGACCGTAGGGAGTGCGGCAATAACTCGCGTTTGGAAAACCCATTCGCACTAGTAACACACACTATTTTTTGTAACAAGTGCATAAAATTTATAAATATTTATTTAATTGTTAATTTAATCATTTATTTATAAAAGTTATAAAGAAATTTAAGATTTTTGAATAATTAAAGTGCGCCATCTTCGTTGTAATAGTTGTAAATTATCAGAATAAAACTACCGGCAAGAAATAAACATAAGAATTCGGGTTTATAAAAAACAACATAGTAGTCCAACTAAGCTGTCAAAATTGCAAACTTTGAAAACCCAAATAAATTGTTTTTTCTTGTAATTCAAATGATTCAATGTGTTTAAGTTGTTTTTACTATATGGTAAGTTATTTAAATTATTATTTTGATATTTTAGTGCTATAAAAATATTATATATGGGTAGTTCTACAAACATAGGAATTTTGAACGGCTCTGGTTATTTCGTATATTAATATGAAAAAAAAAATTTTTTTCAAATCAAATTTGTAAACCTTAACTATGTCTAGCTGGTCATCCAAAATAAAATAAAATAAGTTTCGAAATATATTTCTTAGAAAAAAAATTATTCAAAACGTCAAATTCTCAGTCCCCTGGCGTGTCCCACCTTGAAAGTCAAAGCTGGTAAACTAAATAATCAATGATTCTAAGTGTGTAGAGACAAATTTACACTGTAGTAATAATTTTGAATAATGATGCTTTAATAATGTGTAAATAATCATAACATTACTCTAGATATATCCTATTAAAGTTTTTCCCACGAATTTGTTGTTATTCTCCTGCCCAATCAAAACACATTGAAAATATTGGAAATTCATATTTCTATCAAGTTATCGCTCGTCGCAGGAATTAATTGAAGCTCGATAAATATAATATTGCAAGTGTTTTACTTAGTCCGAGGTTTTATCAATCAAAACAGTCATCATTACTTTCAAGATCGTATTTTGCCCTGTCAAATTATCAGTCCCTGGCAAGTATTTTCGTAAAAAGTATTTTTATTACAGGTAATATTGTAGTTTTAAACGTTGTGAATATGTATTGCCTTGGTATAGAATCGGTTTATTTTTTTTTTTAGACGTAATTTTGTAATTAGTAAGCGAAATACTGATAAATTCTCAGTCCCCTGGTTCTCAGTCCCTGGAAGATTTAAAAACGGGTAGACTTAGATAAATGTTTATTTCGTATTTTGGGATAATATTGAGATAATTTTGAGTTAATAATAATTTTGAGTAAGAAGGATTTTTTTTAATTTTGACTCGAATTTTTTTTTTTGTTTTTTTTTTTTTTTGACTGGCCACATTCAGAAAAGTTGAAAGAACGTCATCAACATTAACTGAAACTACTTGCCAGAACTTATACGCAAAAAACATGTCGTGCCGTAATTAGCTCCATTTCCTTCCTTCGTGTGTAGAACTACCCATATAGAATAGATTTAACTACCAATCTCACATGCAGGCGGCGTACGTGCCAGGCTTACAAAATATTTTGTGGTCATATGTGCAGAAATGTAGTTTTTTCGTTTATTCTATTCTAGTACAAAATTGAATATTTTTTATGCATGTGTTACAAAAAAGATATTTAAATAGTGTTTAACACATCTTAGCACAGATGCAAACGTTAGAGTTTTGACTATTAGTATTTTGATGGATAAACAATTTTCTGTTCTAATTTGCTACATAAAACAAAAGTGGGTGGCGCTGAAATTTAAGTAATTTTAATAAGGTATATTTTGTTTCGTGTTTCAGTGGTTTTACTGCTATATTATACAGCAATAGCTGAATGTAGTAATTGCACTGTTACAATTATAATTATGTTATTTAAACATCCGGTGTAAAATTTTAGTAGGTTTTTTACCAATTGTATTAATTTTAAATTCTATTATTAAATAGGAGATGGCGCGGCTATTTATAATTAGTTTTATATATTACTTGTGATCCATTTTTTGTGCTTTGATCAATATTTTAAATTCTGAGCTTCGATTATGCAAATAATTAAATATTGTAGATCACAAACGCGAATTAAAAGCTGTCTAAAAATTGGAAATGTTACAATTTTTATGTTTTTTATGTGCTTACAATACAAAAATTCTTTTACTAACTACCAGCGCATCTATTAACTGATATATGAATTATAGAGCTTCGATTATGCAAATAATTAAATATTGTAGATCACAAACGCGAATTAAAAGCTGTCTAAAAATTGGAAATGTTACAATTTTTACGTTTTTTATGTGCTTACAATACAAAAATTCTTTTACTAACTACCAGCGCATCTATTAACTGATATATGAATTATAGAAAAAAATATTTTTTTCCGTTTCATTATGTCTTTTGGTCTAAAACTTTCAAAAACATGTACAGCCAGGTTCAACAACCTTGTTTTTTAAATTTGAGACTAATCCCATAATGGGAAATTGCTGAAAAATTGATGACATAATTTAACCCAACCCAACTGTCAAATCTTAAGTTAAATACAAGTATGTAAAAAACATCTGGGTGGTTATTTTGTAGTGTTATCTCACTAGGTGAGATAAAATATTTGTCTTTGATCGATTATATTAGATAAAAGAAAATATTTAAACATAATTTTTTATCTCACTATTTATCTCACCTAGTGAGATAACACTACAAAATAACCAACCTGGTGTTGAATGGTGAAACATTTTTATTTTTTATTGCCTTTTTATAAATTGGACGAGTATAAATTATAACTTAATGAATCTTTATTGTATTTTTAAAAATGTTTACAATCAAAATAACAGTAATAATTTATGTCTGTGATTTGGTTTAGCCCTAATTTATGGTATTTATTTTTCCAATTTTTTTTATGTATATAAATTATTTACTAGCCTAAATCCTTTTATTATTTCTCATCATATTAATTAACAACTAATTTAGAAAAGCCAACACATTTATTGTTATTAAAAACCGTTTTTTTAAACTATAATAATATAGTAGTTAGTACTTGAGGTTTTTCATTAAAAAAAAAAGAAATAAAAAATTGAAAATAATTTGATAATGAACTGATAACTCGCAATTTGATAATGATCTATTGGTTATTAATTTGATAACGAACTCATAATGACCCCATCGTTCAAAATTATCAATGTTTTCACTAGCGAGAACTTTCTATCATTGTTTCTTTTTTATACACGTTAATCACTTTAACTACTAATAATTATTCAGCATTTCTATCAAATTATTTTAGAATACAAAATAAGGAAAAAAATCATAAACATTTCTTTTATTTATCAATACACATCTCTTTATCTCTACACATTTCTATTATTACACAAAAAGTTATTACATACACCGACAAGAAAATAAAATAATAAATTCTGAGCAACCCCAAACTCATTTAAATTAGACACTTTGACGAAAGTTTCGTATTCTCTTTTTGTTGTGATATCTGTAGGACCCAATATTATTGATGTAGGGCATTATTGATGTAGGGCAAAAATGTAGTAAAGCATAAAATAGCAAATTGAATAACGGAGTTTCTTTGAATGTTTTGTGTTTTATTATTTTCATATTAATATATTTTACTGATATAGGATAACGAATTAGTTAGAGGATGGAATCGAAATAGGATGGATCGTTACAAGTAAAATATTCAATTGACAAATAAAAATTAAATCTGTTAAAATAAACGGTAACATACTATTTTTGCATTTTGTAAATCAACAAATTTTTTTTCTATACTCATCCAAGCATATAATGATTTCACAGTTTGTCGTATTGTTAAAGGTACCCTTTGTGAAATTGTAAACCATTTGTTGTATTTTAGCATGTAGCCTCTCTACCCCCAAAATTTCAACATTTGATTGACCGAAAAAATAATCAAACCATTTACAAGCTGGTTTAGTTAAATCTTTCTTGAGTTACCATAAACATCTATGGATGAGATTTAACCTAAAGTAACATTTTTTTAGTCATTTTTGATCAATGTAGATTTGATTGTAATTTACTATTGATATTTACGATTTAACATTTATTTTGTTATGCGTCTATCTATGGTCTGGAAATATAAAGACATCATAGCACACCTTTTTGTCAATAATGCATGTATGCGTTTTGTGTGCTTTTAGTAGCGGCGAATATTTCACTGAAAGAAAACCTGCAAGAGCAGACCAAAATATGCATAGCGAGGATGTTTCATACTAATCGAAAAGCCGGTCTAAAAATTCCAGCAGTTTTAGTGAATGTTTCCGTTATATGGGTTTTGTCGATTTGTGGTCATCGTCTCATTTCGACCTTCTTGCCAGAGTTTAAAAAAATGGACACATTATAATAAGACTAATTTGTAGAATTAATTACTAGTTTGACTATTTTCTAACATAAAAATAGTAATAAGAATAATATCATTTATAAATCCAGACTTATACCGCATTCACAGCGACATAGCAAATTAGTAGATAGTAAATTATAATTTGCATTTTGGCATATTTAATATGAGTTTAAAACGTAGATTGTAATGTGAATCGTAAGTATTTGAATCGTTTGTAATGGTAGTAAGCCTAGTTCAATAAGTCCGTAGGATAGGTAAGAAAAAAACAACATTTTGACAAAACTCGATTTTTTTATTCAACATAGTTGCCTTCGAGGGCGATACAACGAGTATAGCGATTTTCCAACTTTTCTATACCACTTTTATAGTACGATTTCTCTTTCTCGTCAAAATAGGCCTCAGTTTCAGCGATTACTTCATCATTGGACTTAAATTTCTTTCCAGCAAGCATTCTCTTGAGATCTGAAAACAGGAAAAAGTCGCTGGGGGCTAAATCTGGAGAATATGGTGGGTGGGTAAGCAATTCAAAGCCCAATTCATTCAATTTTGCCATCGTTTTCATCGATCTGTGACACGGTGCATTATCTTGGTGAAACAACACTTTTTTCTTTTGCAAATGTGGCCGTTTCTTTGCGATTTCAGCCTTCAATCGATCTAAAAGTTCACAGTAATACTCGCTGTTGATGGTGGTTCCTTTTTGGAGATAGTCGATGAATATTATTCCGTTCGTATCCCAAAATACAGACGCCATCACCTTACCGGCCGACTGTTGCGTCTTTGCTCGCTTTGGATTCGGTTCGTCGACTGCTGTCGACTCAGCTGACTGTCTTTTGGATTCTGGTGTGTAATTGTGAAGCCATGTCTCATCCATTGTCACATATCTACGATAGAATTCCCTTTTATTGCGGTTTAACAGTGCCAAAGACTCCTCCGAAGCATCGATTCGTTGTTGTTTTTGGTCGACTGTGAGCTCACGCGGCAACAAATTTGCACAGAGCTTTCGCATACCCAAATGTTCATGTAAAATGGTAAAAGCACTACCATCTGCTACCTTTACAATGTCAGCTATTCCGTGCACCTTCAATTTGCGATCGTTCATAACCAATTTGTGGATTTTTTTTATGTTTTCTGTAATAACAGCCTCATTTGGGCGTCCACTGCGCTCTGCATCTTTTGTGCTGGTACGACCACATTTAAATTCAGCCATCCACTTTTCTACCATTTGTCTCGATGGAGCAGAGTTTGGATAATGTTTATCAAGCCATTGTTTGGTTTCCACTGTATTTTTTTTCATCAAAAAGCAATGCTTTATTAAAATTTGAAATTCACTTTTTTCCATTTTTTTTCAAAAACAAAAGTTCCTTCACACAAAATGCTATAACTCACGAATAAATAGTCAGATTGCTGTCAAATTTATACACGTATCGTTTGAAGGTTAGTACTAAATAAAAATCATATGGAAAAAATTCTAGTAACGCCATCTATGTGTCATCCTACGGACTTATTGAATGACCTAGTAGATATCAAATTAGTTGCAAATTTTAAAATAAAAAGTGTTTACAGCACAGATTTAAATTAAATCTACTAACTTGCTATGTCGCTGTGAATGCGGTATTATATACTATTCTAAAACCAGTCAAATCACTTTTTTTTGTTGACATAGTTGCATAGATTTTCCGATTTCTTCATATAACCTACATGATGCATGTACTTTGTTTTTGAAAGTAGTGGGGAAGCATATTTCCCTTAATAAGTAAAACACTTTAAACCTGTAGCTTTGATATTATTGTTCACAATCCTTTTCTTCAATACAAAGGTTCCATTGCAAACAATTGCTGCATCAACGTTTCTAAAAAGAGGAAAAAAAAGCGTCAATCTTCTATGTTTTGAACATATTGTATTACATCCATACATGTATATATATATATATATATATATATATATATATATATATATATATATATATATACATATATATTTATTTATATATATATATATATATATATATATATATATATATATATATATATATATATATATATATATATATATATATAATATATATATATATATATATATAAATATAATATATATATATATATATATATATATATATATATATATATATATATATATATATATCGCTACGTTGGAAGAATACCAGCAGAACTCAAAAATTATGAATATTGACTTTTCTGCATAAAATGCATAAAATTATTGACTTTTCTGCATAAAATGATCGTAATATCGTCAAATATTTATGTGGTAAAGTGTCACAATTTAACCTTACTCGCTTTTTCAGGGCTTCATAATTAAACTACAATTTAATTAAAATTTTTGATTTTCATTTTCTCAAATTTCTATTTTGAGTTGTGCGGTATTCTTCCAACGTAGCGATATATATATATATATATATATATATATATATATATATATATATATATATATATATATATATATATATATATATATATATATATATATATATATATATATATATATATATATATATATATACATATATATATAGGTCGCGAAATCCGAAATTCGACGTCCACGCCGTGCTGCCTGGTTAATGCTGACAGAATTAGGTTGGTGTACCGGAGACAAGCAGGGTAAAAACTGCTTAGTCAATCATGGTACATCATGGCGAATTGGCGCCTTAAAACCAATGCGACTCAAGCGTCTGTTCTCCATGGTATGGGGCGGCATGAAGCGGGCGTCTGTCTTGGATCAAGCGGCTCGCTATATAAACGTGTCAAAAGGTTGTTTCTGGTAACCTTAAGATGCAGAACGGACCCATTCACGACAATTTGGGTTGGGCCTAAGGTTAACACCCTAACCCCGGAAAAAAAATTATTTGTTAAATTTGGAAATCAGAAAAGAAAAACAGACCCGGACAAAAACAACAGAATTTTACCTGGACGTGAAAGAGGACCAGACTACCGAATCGGAACGTGGAACGTGCGCAGCCTGAGCGCTCCTGATGCTCTTATAAGTCTAGAAACAGAGGCTGAGAGGTATGGGATGGATATCATAGCTCTGCAAGAAATTAGACAGCCAATAATCGGAAAACAAGATTTGGATAGTCACTCTCTATACTGTAGTGGTCATCCTTCTCGAAGAGAATTTGGAACTGGCTTTCTTGTTGGTGCACGCATACAAGAAGCCGTGATGAAATTCATCCCGGTCAGTGAGAGGATTTGCTACCTACGTGTTCGTGGTACATATAACAATATCTCTCTTATTGCCGTGCATGCACCTACTGAAGCTAAGACCGTCGACGAGAAGGATAATTTCTACATAGCACTGGAAGAGGTTATGAAACAAACACCAACACGCGACTTCATTATGGTCTTGGTGACTTTAATGGGCAGGTTGGAAGAGATATCTCTTATGGAAATGTGGTGGGCCCCAACAGTCTGCATTTGAATTCGAATGATAATGGTGTGAGAATGACTGAGTTTGCATTATCAAATAATTTGAGAATTGCCAGTACTTTCTTTCCGCACCGATCGATTCATAAGCAGACATGGGTCTCACCGAATGGAAACACTCGAAATCAATTGATCACGTGCTAGTTACAGCACGTTTCTTTTCGAGTGTTCTGGATGTGCGATCCTTTAGAGGTGCATACATTGGAAGTGACCACTTTCTTGTATGTGCTAAATAAGGTTCCACTTCCCAAACCCAAGCATTCCGAAATTCAATCAACGGAAACGATTTAACATCTCATCACTAAAGAATGCAGAACCAGAAGAGAGATATCAAAACCATATTGCCGAAACATTGGAGAAATCAGAAACCATTAATGGAGACGTCGATAAGTCATGGTATTTGCTCAAAGATGCTGTTTTAAGCGCTGCTGAGGGAATACTTGGACGACCACAAAACCACTCCCAGAAGCCATGGATGGATCAAGCATGTCTTGACGCTATTCAATACAAAAGAGATTGCTATCTGAAATGTCTGCAAGGACGCAACACCAGGTCCACGAAGGAGAACTATAAACTGGCAAGACAAGCCGTTACAAAGTTATGTAGACGAACGAAGAGAGAATGGTGGAAGAGAAAGTGTGAGGAGATTGAAAGCTTCAATAAGGAACATCAATCGCGTAACTTCTTTCAACAGGTTAAAACCTTAAAGAAGGGCCCTCAAACTAGATCGACTGCTATTCAAAACGAAGATGGGGAGCTACAAGTAGACCTTAAAATATATTAGATACTTGGGCCGCTTATTTTGAGAATCTTCTCAACTTAAGTGACCAGAAACAAGTCGGGCGACGAGCAAAGCTTATTCGTGCGTCAAAGGTACATGTAGACGAACCCACCAAAGAGGAATTCGATGCGGCGCTGTCAAAATTAAAATGCAATAAAGCACCTGGTATCGACGATATAACATCCGAAATGATTGTACATGGGTGTGAAACTCTATCCTTAAGATTGTTTGAACTTGTTCAAATGATCTGGAGGACTGA
>CAVNZG010000073.1:0-66719 GCA_963693315.1 Diogma glabrata
CTTTTATTTTTTATTATTTTTAATTTATTTTTTATTTATTTTTTTTTTATTTTTTTTTTTTTTTTAATTTATTTTTTATTTTATTTTTTTTTTTTATTATTTTTAAATTTTTTATTTTATTTTTTATTTTATTTTTTATTTTTTTTTTTAATTTTATTATTTTATTTAATTTTTTTTATTTATTTTTTTTTTATTTTTTTTTTTTATTTTTTTTATTATTAATTTTTTTTTATTTTTTTAAGGTATTAGTTTTTAATTTTTGTCACATTTAAATTTAAAAATACTTTAAAACAAAATTATGAATTATTCTAAAATTAAAACTGTGAAATATAGATACTTTAAAATTAAATGAAAATAATTGAAATAAATAAAATCGTTAATAAAAAATTTATGCTCTCTTTTATTTAAAAAGTGTAAAATATAAGTTCCATTATTAATTTAATAAGTTTCATTATTAATTTAATAACATCTTATTATTAATTTACCAAGAACCAATTATTAATCTAATTAGATTGTATTATTAATCTGATAACCTAATATTATTTTAAAAACAACTTTATTATTATAATAATATATGTCATTTATCCAATGGATACCTAATATAAATGTAATCCATTATGTTATTATTTCAATAAGAATTTTTATAAATATAAAAGCTATCGTTTTTAGATTTAAAATTTAAATTTTTTTTGTTAGTAAATATTACGAACAAATAATATTAGTTTAATAATGGCTGTTATTACGAAATTAGTGAAAATAATCACAAATTGTGATTAGCTGTATAATAATCACCAAATTATTAATCTAATGGCTATTTTGATAGTTTTTAATAACAGAATTCTCTGAGTGTTGGTGTTAGTTGATACATACGGTGATCCAAGGAGAGGATTAATTGAGTAGAAAGTTCGATAACCTGCAGCGATTCGAGCTTTTATATCTGTAAGTATGCTGTTGTTTGAGTCAAGCATTGATCCTAAATATTTAAAAGATTCAACTCCCTCAATTCGTTCATCGCCGCACATCAAATCTTTCTTCTCAGCCTCTCTTGAAATATTCATATGTTTGGTTTTATTGTAGTTAATTCGCAGACCAATTTTGCTAGCACCACTCTCAAGCGACTTGAAAGTCTCACTCAGAACAGCTTCACTTTGGCCGAGGATGACAACATCATCAGCGTAATCAATCATCTGTACTGAGTTTATTGACAAGATATTGTTATTAGTCGGTAGTTTCTTTTGACGGCACACATATTCCAAGGCTAGATTAAAAAGTATAGGAGAGATAGCATCACCTTGTCTAATCCGGAGTCGACTTTAAAAATTTTGATATTTCGTTCTCTACTCGCACACAGCATTGACAGTTCTGTACTGTCATTTTGCATAGTGATACCAGTTTACCAGGAATTCCCATTGACACCAGAGCGGACCATAGAGTCTCTCGTTCGAGAGACTCGTAGGCCTGTCTGAAATCAATGAAAAGTTGGTGCACAGGTATGTTGAACTCTCGACACTTTTCCAAAATCATCCTTATCGAGAAAAGTGCATCGGTGGTACCTCGGCCCCGCCCGAAACCACACTGATATTCTCCAAACAGTTGTTCAGCAAAAGGATTGATTTTGGATAGCAAAATGTAAGAAAAGATCTTATATGCTGTGCAGAGGAGAGCGATTCCTCTGTAGTTTGCACATTGTAGGCGATTACCTTTTTTATGGATTGGTATCAGCATAGCTGTGTTCCAGTCCTGTGGCATGGTTTCAGTCCTCCAGATCATTTGAACAAGTTCAAACAATCTTGAGGATAGACTTTCGCCACCATGTACAATCATTTCGGATGTTATATCGTCGATACCAGGTGCTTTATTGCATTTTAATTTTGACAGCGCCGCATCGAATTCCTCTTTGGTGGGTTCGTCTACATATACCTTTGACGCACGAATAAGCTTTGCTCGTCGCCCGACTTGTTGCTGGTCACTTAAGTTGAGAAGATTCTCAAAATAAGCGGCCCAAGTATCTAAAATATTTTTAAGGTCTACTTGTAGCTCCCCATCTTCGTTTTGAATAGCAGTCGATCTAGTTTGAGGGCCCTTCCTTAAGGTTTTAACCTGTTGAAAGAAGTTACGCGATTGATGTTCCTTATTGAAGCTTTCAATCTTCTCACACTGTCTCTTCCACCATTCTCTCTTCGTTCGTCTACATAGCTTTGTAACGGTTTGTATTGCCAGTTTATAGTTCTCCTTCGTGGACCTGGTATTGCGTCCTTGTAGACACTTCAGATAGCAATCTCTTTTGTATCGAATAGCGTCAAGACATGCTTGATCCATCCATGGCTTCTGGGAGTGGTTCTGTGGTCGTCCAAGTATTCCCTCAGCAGCGCTTAAAACAACATCTTTGAGCAAATACCATGACTTATCGACGTCGTCATTAATGGTTTCTGATTTATCCAATGTTTTGGCAATATGGATTTGATATCTCTCTTCTGTTTCAGCATTCTTTAATGATGAGATGTTAAAACGTTTCCGTTGATTGAGTTTTGGAATGCCTGGATTTGGGAAGTGGAACCTTATCGTTGCACATACAAGGAAGTGATCACTTCCAATGTATGCACCTCTAAAGGATCGCACATCCCGAACGCTCGAAAAGAAACGTGCTGTTACTAGAACGTGATCAATTTGATTTCGAGTGTTTCCATTCGGTGAGACCCAAGTCTGTTTATGAATCGATCGATGCGGAAAGAACGTACTGGCAATTCTCAAATTATTTGATAATGCAAACTCAGTCGTTCTCTCACCATTATCACTCAAATTCAAATGCAGGCTGTTGGGACCCACCACATTTCCATAAGAGATATCTCTTCCAACCTGTCCATTAAAGTCACCAAGAACCATAATGAAGTCGCGTGTGGGTGTTTGTTTCATAACCTCTTCCAGTGCTATGTAGAAATTATCCTTCTCGTCGACGGTCTTAGCTTCAGTAGGTGCATGCACGGCAATAAGAGAAATATTGTTATATGTACCACGTACACGTAGGTAGCAGATCCTCTCACTGACCGGGATGAATTTCATCACGGCTTCTTGTATGCGTGCACCAACAAGAAAGCCAGTACCAAATTCTCTTCGAGAAGGATGACCACCACAGTATAGAGAGTGACTATCCAAATCTTGTTTTCCGATTATCGGCTGTCTAATTTCTTGTAGAGCAATAATATCCATCCTATACCTCTCAGCCTCTGTTTCCAGACTTATAAGAGCATCAGGAGCGCTCAGGCTGCGCACGTTCCACGTTCCGATTCGGTAGTCTGGTCCTTTTACACGTCCAGGTAAAATTATGTTTTGTTGTCCGGGTCTGTTATTCTTTTTCTGATCACCAAATTTAACATATTAGTTTTTTTTCGGGGTTAGGGTGTTAACCTTAGGCCCAGCCCAAATTGTCGTGAATGGGTCCGTTCTGCATATTAAGGTCACCAGAAACAACCTTTTTACACGTTTATATAGCGAGCCGCTTGATTCAAGACAGACGCCCGCTCCAAGCCGCCCCTGACATGGAGAACAGACGCTTGAGTCGCATTGGTTGTAGAGCGCCAATTCGCCGTGATGTAGCGTCATTGACTAAGCAGTTTTTACTCTGCTTGTCTCCAATACACTACCCTAATGCTGTCAGCATTACCCAGGCAGCACGGCGTGGACGTCGAAGTTAGGATTTCGCTACCCGATGTTTGTTCATTGCATCGAAAATTTCTTTTTCGTCACCGGTGATAAAAAAACCTATACGAATTACTTTCGTACCTAGTGACGGAAGCAGTTTTTTAAAAACCATTTATTTTCTAATTATCTAGAATAAACCATCCTGGTTATACCCGTTAAGACAATCAATTGATTGTATGAAATAATTTTGTTAGTGTTAATTTGTCTCTGTTTGGAGGATGACGTTAATTTATTTTTGAATTATTTACGGACAATTTACATTAAAATTGTAAAAATAATAATAGTTAAATATATAATATTCATATATTCTTTTTAAATAGTATGATAAAAACAGTTAGTGTTAAGATATTTTTAAAAAATATTATTTCACCTATTTATTTAACAAAAATGAAAAAAAAATTTATTTTACGTAAAATAATTTAGGTTGTGTTAAAATATATCAAGAATTTACGCAACCTCATACCCATTCAAAAACTAAATCAAAACTGATATTTTTATTTTAGACATCTGAGTCTGACTGAAATCTGAATTTGATTTTGTTTATAACAAAGTACAAACCGTCTTTAGCTATATAAGCCTACTAGACGTGAAATTAAAAGAACAATAAACCTACAAAGATGTGTTATTTAATGATTTAAAGAACTTTATAGAGTAAATAGAATAATAATATAGGATTTTGCAGCGTAAAAAGAATAAAAATATAACATTATGAATAACTACTATATATATGGATATGTAAAAAATTCACGAAAAAAACATTAGGCTTGTAATTAAAGACAGCTATGTTTATAACATAAAAATTGGATAATTTATTCATATAGAGTCATCTATTTTTTAATAGCAGAAATACACATATACAATTTTAATTTATAACAGTGTATGTTTTAAAATGTGAATTGTATGTAATTATAAATTAAAATGTTTAATAATTAATAATAATTTTTTAAAAAGCAGTAGAAAAAGTACAGTCTTCTACTCGCCGAAAATCATATTTTGAATCTCGCGACCATTACCAACCTCGGCTATCGCCTCGGCTGGTAAACTGTCCTCTCGTTTCAAAATATGTTGTTTTCGGCATCGTTGAAGAATATACTATTTTATGTTAAATTAAAATTCCTTTTTTTGAAAATTAAATTTTTGTAATTTTTGTGATGGATAAGAGATTTCCAAACACGGATTCGTTTAACGTAGATTCAATAGATTCCGGTTTTATATTTATACTATCGTTACAAAGTTCAATTTGCTCTACAAATATTTTAATACTTTCTGTGTGAATTGTGTGTTTAATACTTTTCATGATGACAAAATTATTAAATAAATAGAGAAGTATAGCAATTGAAATGTTTTATAGTTTAAAATTTATATATTTTAATATGATTTTTTTAGTTTTAATTTTTCAAACATGGCGATTTCACAAAGCCTCATATATTTTAAGAGTTGAAATTTTAAAACACACTGTTGGGATTCAGAATTATTGAGAGTTTTGCAAAAGTCGTTTAACAGTTTCATCAAATTTGTGGGCTTCTTTAACATCACACATCATTCATCAAAAAACCATTTACTCCAAACAAAACCAAGCTAACGATGGTGCAAGGAACATTGCTGCGCAGCACTTGAAGAAATAAATTAATTTGTAGTAGTTGTATTTTCGTTTTTGTACAAGTTAAAATTCTTCAAATCCGCAATTTAAATTTTTAACATCCTCCCTTCATTTACTATTATCATCTATAATTGATAGTATTTTGATAAACCAAAGGTAAAATCAGTATGAATTTCGAGTAACCGTATTTGAAAAGTTTTAATATATTTTATGATAAATAAATTTATTCCAAATTTGTAGTTCAATATAAAAACAGAATTAGTTTTTATTTATTGTGTAAAATCACGTAATAACATAAAGTTAGTCGTAAGTGTATTTAGTCAAGCTATCATTGTAACTGTTCACTGTATAAATAAAAGCAGCAAAAAATGTATACTTATGTACACTTGTTTAGTTTTTGAGAAGTTTGATGTAATAAAAGCAACATAAATTAACGATTTATGCAATTACTCCTGGCACTTATTCGTGGGTAAAATATTTTTTATAATTAAAATGTCAAATTAAATTGCGTAGCATTTTATTTTTCTATTACAAACAAACTAGTTAGGTTTACTTATCAAAATATAAATCCAGTCGCAGGCTGTTTTCAAAGAAAGGATAAGTATACCGCAAAGGATTAGTAATTACGAACTACGAAGTGCATTTGTAGTTATAACATCAGTAGTAATTATTTTCCAAAATGAGCCCAGACTTCTAATCAAAAAATAACTAAATATTCCAAGCGATTAATAATAATTATTAAATGTCCAAGGTCTAATGAAATTTAAAGATTTCAAACCAAGCCAATTTCTTAGACCTCGTTCAGAAACAAAGACTATAAAACTTGACTATGGTAAGCCATGAACACGGTCTGCCTCGTGCAACCTATCCAACCCTTGCTAATCTAATGGAAACCATAGTTACTATACTATGAGCGTGTTTTGCAAGTAGTAAAATATTATTGACCATAATCAACTATATATGTTGATGCATTTTAGTGCATATTTATTAGTAAACAGTAAAACTTTATTAACGATAGAAATCCATTAATAAACTAACGTTTCATGTTAGTCAATGCGTAGTCGGAAAATTATAACTGATCATATATAATAACATGAAATAAAACGAGGATAGACTCAAAAAAATTCTCAAACATTTCTTCATTTAGCGGTTAACAATTTCAAATTTTTTTTTTTTTAAAATACTATATGGGTCCATTATATTTCAGCAGTTATAAAAATCGATCTCACCAATTTTTGATTTTTTAATTTTATCACATAATTTCATTAATAAAGATAGACCCGTATTTTTAACTTCCCGATATGGGAAGTTATTGTTTTTGGGTCAATTTTCGAAATCGGAATTTATATGATATCTTTACGTTTCATGACCTCCTGAGGTGTTTAGACTACTTTAGCTGGCAGTCTGTATGTGTGTGTGTGTGTGTGTGTGTGTGTATGTGTGTATATATCGCTGTGTGGAATAATTTTTGCCCAACGCTTTCTCAACAACGGATGGGTCGATTTTAGCGAAAGTGGTCGCAATCGATGTATCTTGGCGTAACTTAGAGCACAGTTCTTTTCTAGTGAAATTAAATCATTTGTTTTTTAATGGTTTCCAAAAAACTGGGATGTCTGTGGTTCGTTGAACAAGTGTTTTTTTTAAACTTCAATAACACTCAGTCCTGTCAAACAAAATGTCTACGCAAAAACTGTATTTATAAGCGTAGCGAAGCACGCCGGGCCCTCCTAGTATTTATTAATCATTTCATTTCCACACGCATAAGAAAAAGTAAAGAGGTGTCAAGGGACACCCGGATGGAACGAAGTTCCTTTCGATTAGTTAATGAAGGAATGGTTGTAATAAAAAAATTTTTATTTTTTTTAGTTTGGGAAATTTGGGAAATTCGGGAAATTTGGGAAATTGTTTGTTCAATTTCTAATCAATAGAAAATAAAAAAATTAGTGAAGGAATTGTAATAAAATTTTATTTTTCAGGGTGTCAAGGGTGTCAAGGGTGTCAAGGGTCAAGGGTGTCAAGGGTGTCAAGGTGTCAAGGGTGTCAAGGGAGTCAAGGGTGTCAAGGGTGTCAAGGGTGTCAAGTGTGTCAAGGGTTTCAAGGGTGTCAAGGGTGAAGGGTGTCAAGGTTGTCAAGGATTTCAAGGTTGTCAAGGTTGTCAAGAGTGTCAAGGGTGTCAAGGGTGTCAAGTGTGTCAAGCGTGTCAAGGGTGTCAAGAGTGTCAAGGGTGTCAAGGGTGTCAAGGTTGTCAGGGTGTCAAGGTTGTCAGGGGTGTCAAGGTTGTCATGGGTGTCAAGGGTGTCAAGGGTGCAAGGGTATCAAGGGGTGTCAAAGGGGTGTCGAGGATGTCCAGGGTGTCAAGGGTGTCAACTATTATAATAATGTCGTACTAATGATCGTACTTTTCGTGAGAAATGCTAGCATCTAGCAAATGCCACCATGCTCACACCCCACAAAATGTCTACGCAAAAACTTTATTTATAAGCGTAGCGAAGCACGCCAGGCCCTCCTAGTATCTATTATCAAGAGATGCACCACGTACATCAACACTCATACCATTATCACGTCGACAATACAAAGGATAACCATTCACAGATTCTTTAGTATTTTCACAAAAAGGTTTTGGAAAATTTTTACTACATTTACCATCTCTCATACAAACAGAATTGGGATTTAAAGCACCACATGTTCCATGCATCATATGACGTTTCACATATTCATGTAATTTAGGAAAAAGAATGGGATCCGAGATTTCAGTGCATACAAATTTATTAATCATTTCATTTCCATCAATTCTATCTTCATTTGACAAATTTAACAAACACATCATGCAGGAATTAAAGCACCAGTACGATGATTAAAAATATTATGAATTTTAAAATGATAAATACCACGTGCAATTCATTTCTTCATTCTCAACATTCATTTCACAATTAACACCATTCATGACACCATTCATTTATGAAGAAAAAACAGAAAAATCGAACACGGCTATTATGAAATATTTCTCTATAGCAGGCTACAGACCTACAATCAATTTGTCAATCAGTTCGAAAACGAAATAACATTTAGTGTAAAAATCCCCTAAATTTTATTTCGTTTATTTTCGTTTTCAATTGATTGACAAATTGATTAAAGGTCTGTAGCCTGCTTATCTTGTTTTGCACAGAAAGAACAAATCAATTTTATGAATTGTTTCTTTAATTTCTAATCAATAGAAAATATTTAAAAACAAAGAAAAATAATAATTAAATCAAAGAAATTCAAAGAAAATCAGAGAAAAGTAATAATAATAAAAAAACAAAGAAAAATAATACGTCTATCCACTCCACTAAATTGAAATTTGAAAAGAAAATATAAAATACTAAATATTAATAATAAAAAAACAAAGAAAAGACTTGGGCAATTTCATTTCATATTGTATAAGGGGCCGTTAAATTCAAAAATACATTTTAATTCGTCTATAACTTTTTTATTTATGATCCGATTTGTGTGAAAAATCTTTAAAATCTAAGTTACACTAACATCAGTTAGCAGTGAAAATTTTAAATGAATCCATCTGCGAATAAAAAAGCCTTAGGCTCCAAAAAGTTTTTTTTAGCGTATAAGATTGATGTGTCGTATAATAAATAAATCTTAACTTTGCGTATTTAAGGCTTTAAAAACCCTAATTGAGGTAATATTCACTTTTTGTTGGTTTTTTTTTCAAATTTGTTTTAATATTTGTTATATCATGTCTCGTTTTTTATTTGTGTTTATGTTCTATAAAACATACTTTTGGACAGGTAAATTAAACTGTATAATTTTTTATGTCTGGTATTTTAGTATACCTTATCAAGTAACTGGTTAGTTTTTAATCTTGCGGGAAGTTGTTGGCGTGGCTCCTATGGTCACACCCCAATCCCACTAGCTCATAATGTTTTTTCCTACACAATCATCTATTAATCATACCATTGTTATAAAATTGGCTATAATATCCTTTACCTACAACTAAATTAAATACAATTATACTTGTTATTGTATAGCATATTTGACGTTTTCTAGTGTAAAATTTTTGTTTTTGAGATGTTAACTTTAAACCAATGTTTTGTCCAAACCGCCGCTTATTAATTCACTAATACGTTATTAAACTGCTTTTTGTAGTTTTTTATTTGAAATTTTGTTGCTGCAGATCAATTGTTTTGAGTTTTGCAGCATATTGAAAACCCAACGGGGAATATCCAATGTTCATATTAACAAGGTTGTTACTTTTAAACCATTTATTACGAAAAGCCAGTGTAGTACGTTTACAAATTTATGCTCATTAGAAAGAATTATCTTTTGTCTATAAAACCTCAAAGCTGAAAATATCAAACTTTGTATCTTATCAGTACATTGTACGACTTTAAATGTAAAAAAAATTATAAAAATCACTCAATTTAAACTTTGAGTGCATGTATCTTCCGAAGTAGATACGGAACAACCCTCAAACTACATTCGTTAGAAAGCTTATTAATCTCTTCTTTCAAACAGTATATTAACATGTTTCATTTTTTGGTGTCTTCTTACTTTTTTAGGCTCTTTTGTGTGATCCTACTTTCTGGTAGCGGTAAAAATCTAAAAAAATTAAAATTGATGTTTTAGGTTAGTGCAATTCAAGATCATTCCGAAATGGTATGATTGTAAACAAACTGATATCTAGAAAATAAAATCCATAAAATTTATCATACCTCTGCTCACACAAAAACCAAAAAATTCCAAAACATTCTATCTTTGAAATTAAATAACAGTACCTCTAAAGGTAAAAAAAATAAAATAAAAAATACGGGTCTATTTTTTTAAAAATAGAAAATTTTTCAAATTATGTGATAAAATTAAAAAATCAAAAATTGGTAAGATCGATTTTTATAACATGCTGAAATATAATGCAATCTACTCATACTTAATATTTTCTATTAATCCAGCACACATTCCAGAAATTCTCTTCAAATTAGGTAAACGTTAATTTTCAATAACTATAACTGACCCGAGGTGATATTTTCTAACCAAACTTTTCCGATTAGTCCAGAAACTTCTTAGAAAACCTACTCATTTACCGTAATTCTGCTTTTAAATAATTACAACTTTTCAACTTTCCCTTACAATAATCCAACTGTTCCTATTAGTCCACATAACTTCTAAGAAAAATTAACCTAGAAAATTTAGTCTCCTTTCAATAATTCCAACTTTTCTTGGAAAACGACATCTAATCTAAAATAACGTAATATTTTCCAACCAAACTGTTCCTATTAGTCTACAAAACGTCTTAGAAAATATCTCCATTTAGTGTTAATGCTTCTTTTAAAATCAGTATTATTGTTTAAAAACAAAACAACGTTTACACTGCAACAGGCTCACATTTTCCAACAGTACCTATTGGTCATCACTGATCAAAACTAGATTCACTCAAAAAATTCTCACAATACGTTTCGATCTTTTCACCTTATTTCAACTTTTGTAAAAAACAATATAAGATCTGAAACATCCTGTTATTTTTCAACTGTTCTGATATATAATAAACATATAAATTCTGATAATAAACAATAAAAACTGATACTCTATCAATAATTCAGCATCAACGCTTCTGCGCATGATCTATTTACTTTATTTTGGTTTTTGTTTAAAACAAGAAAAACTATATTCGTTTCACATAGTAAAAAAAGTAAAGAAAAAAACCAATTGATTAAACACAGACATATAAATCATAATTAAGTGATTTGAGAGGAAAATAACATGTAACGTTATATTCTAAATTACGAAATATGTGGAACGCTGCATACGATCATATAACACTTTGAAACCATTTTAAGTTGTTTGATTTTACGTAGTTAAGGTATGATCAATGTGTTGACTGTTTCTCCTCATATTTTAAATGAAAATGTCTATTAAACAGATTTTTGTTCAGCGTTACCGTTCATTATATCTAGAAATGGTGGAGCTCGGCTTCATAAAATAAATTTCTTACGAAACATTTTCCTAATAATTACAACTTTTATGAAAAAAACAACAGCTAATCCCCAACGACATGATATTTTCCAATTGTTCCTATTAGTTGGGAGTAGCTGAACTGGATATAACCATATTTCGTCTCCAATTTAATGTTTGATTACATTTTATGTCATACTAATAATTAATTTTATGTGGCAAATGATTCTAGTCCAAAATGTTTCCCATTATAATTTTGTCAAAAAATTGGGGAACAAAATGTATGAAAATCATTCTTTTGATACACTAAACGATTTCTCTTGCACACTTTTAATATGATAATCAAGCTTTTGGTCTCACAAACATTTTTCGACTCTCAAGATTTCTCCACATTCAATGTTAATGCTCTATTTTTACTTATAATACTTTAACTTTTTGTTTGACACACTTCCGGTACAGTTATCGACCACATCGTTCTTCCGGCTCTTACCATTGACAAAACCTATTTTTAGAAACATAAATGTTTGAAATCGCTCCAGTTGTTTTCTACTTTTCGTTGGTTATGACGGCCAGCCGGCTGGTCGACAGATAGATCAATATTTTTCGTTTTATTATAGTTGTTAAATTGACTGGTATGGACTGCACAGAATCAATAAATTCATAGAGAATATTTTGAAATTCACCAATTGTATAACAACCAACACCACAAGACACCCAACCGACATATAAACAAAGAGACTTTAAAAATTTTTGGGTTTTTACTATTGGTAGTCAAAACAAAGATATTGTTACGTTTTTTCAACCTTAATTCGAATTGGCCTTACTCTCAATTCGATAAAACCAATTCCCAACTCACGTTCCACAACAACAGGACACAATACAGCAAACAATATTCCTAACTATAATATTCTTTTAACAGCTTCAGAAACTTCAACGGTTTATTCAACGGTAACACAACGTTCAAAATAATACACAAAATATTTCTACTCAATAACACTTAAAACTTTATTTATAAAAACTAATTTTAAAATAACTTCTATTTACACAATTTTATATGCACGATACAATATTTCGTTTATAATTAATTTTATATCACATTTCACTTAAACTATCGCAATTTTAATTAAAACTTTACTATCGCAGGTCTAAATAAAACTATCTTAATTTTGCAAGACATCCCTCCTTATATACGATTCTGCATAATCTCGATTATTCGAGGTCACTTTTTAGAAAACTTGAGAAAATATTAGAATACTCGATTATTTTACGTTATGAAGATTTGATTCATAAAGTATTTTATAAATACTATTAATATTTTATATATAAAGTATTTTATTGTATTTCATGTTGACCCTTTTTCTAAGAAAAGAATGTGACCTTGTTCTATTTTTGAAATATTGTATATTTAAAATTAACGTTTTGTATTTTTTTACGTTTATGAAGAATCTTAACAATACTTTTCTAAAGAAGGACTTCTGTGGCTTTATCTTGGCAAAGGTATCGCAGTGAAGCATGCAACTTATTTTAATGACATTCAAATGACTTGCTTTAGCATAAGCTTGTTAGCCTTAAACTATATGTTTTTCCACTATTTTTAACCATAAGGAGCATTAAAGTTCAAACCTCACATAACAAAGTACAAACATAAATCAATATTCGTAAAAATTTATGTACTATGGAAACGAATCCTTACCTCATACTCGTTTACCAAGCTTCCTTTAATTTATTATTTAAGTATATCAAATCATTATTTTTCATTTTCCCTGCTTCCTAATTCTACAACGGATGCGTTTTACCAATTTGTATGAAAAACGAAATATAATAAAATTTCCCATGTTTTCTTCCCATAACTCTACATCTTTGCTTTTTAAAAGTTTGTTGCTTTCTACAAAAATATACACACGAATAATAAATAACAATTTTTTCATTCTTATTTTGACTCATCATCAATAATATTTTAGATAAGATCGTAATAAAATATAAATACGGCTAAATGATTTGCTTTATGTAAACGAAATATGAGATGAAAAACAAGAAATGGTTTGAACAGAAACAACCTTAAAACCCAATTTTATTTTTGCTGTCTTATTCAGCAAATTGTAAAAGAAAAATAGATGTAAAGGCGAATATCGTTTGCGAATGAAGAAATATTGTAGGATAATATATGGAAAGTTGTTAATGAAATGCAACATTTGCTACCTAGGGCTAGGTAAACGATTAAACCCATGATTTCATGAGAATAAAAACACAACAAAAAAAAAGAAATTCTAAAAATTGCTTCTGGTGTTCAAAATATTCTCTTTACTAACGATTCTCGTTAAGAAAGAAAATATGAAAATCATTATCCTTCCCATGTCGAAATTGTATTGTTAGAAGGGTAACTTTAAAACATTTAACTAATGAATTTGTTTGGTTTGAGCACTAGACGTCATGTATACCAGTTGAATTTGAATTTCTAATATCTAGACTTGATAGCTTTTAAATTTTACGATTGATTTCACATATTTTAGTAGAACAAATTTCTTTTCAAAAAACGATATATTTGTAAAATTGTACCGCATGGAATATCTGAGCTTATAGGAAGGATCAGATTATAATTTGGTCTTCAAACAATTGATTATTCAGCCGCGGTTATAGGTCTTAAATATAAAAGAAATCTTTATTTTGTTTTGGGGTTATTGCTGCGGATTGACGAAAATCTAAAGGTTGTTTTCAATACTTGCTAGTAGTGCAGTAACTAAATGTTTTCGGGACTGAGTTCTTTGAACCTTAACCGATTAAGTTGAAATTTGTAGCGATTGAAGCGACATTGCGATGATTTGCTTTTACCCTGTTCGTAGATGCCACCCCTTCTCGGGTGTGGAATTTTTTTCACTCAAAATAACCCCGAAAATAGATAAAGAGACACATTTAAAGTGAAAAGATTCATAGACGTTTTTTCCATAGATCGATATATTTCCAGTTATTCGCAATTGACAACTTGCATTTTTCGTTCAAATAAGCATGTTTTTGACGGGTTTTCACTCATAGCTCATAAAGTTGAAATGAACAAAAATCAAGTTTAAAACGAAAAAGAGATTGAATTTTTATGAGTTTTGTAAGTCCAAAACGAAGTAAGTTATAGGTCATTGAAGAGAATTATATTTTTTTAACAACTCGGTTCGAAGTATTCAACGTTAAAAAATGGAAAGCGTTGTATTTTTAGGAGAAAACTTCTAAAATATTTTTATAATCCTTGGCAATACCTCTAAAATAAGTACTAGTTTAATACGTGTCCATTAAAACTAAGCGAGTTACGATGCAAAAACGGTAAGCCACTTGAAATTAAAAAAAAAATAAGCATCAAAATCTCAGGTTTTTCCAACAAAACCATATTCTTCGTTATCCTTTTACAGATAGCTGTATCAGTCATGGGATTCAGAAGCTTAGCTGCATTAGAATACGTAATTTTTGAAAAAAGTATGATGAAAATGAAAAATGTATATTTCAAATTTCTTAAGAACGTACTTTCTCTTCAAAATAACTCTAAAACTAAATAAGATACGTAACAAGTATTCAGCACAAAAATGTTTGTTTTTTTAACAAAAAATTTGGTTGTATTTTGTTTTTGTGAGATAAAAAATACCGAAGATGTAACTGTTTCAAGTTTGCATTATAGTGCTCCGACCACCCAACCTGAGCCTCTCAACCCGTAGCCATTTAAAGATGAAAGGTTTCAGCAAGTTGGAATGAATACCATATTATGACTTTTGAAAGTACCTATATATTGGTTTTTAATGGACGTTGTAACTGTAAAATTGAGAGTGGTATGTTACATAAACCACTTCCATTTTTTTGCTGCAAAAACACTGGTTTTTCGACATCATTTGTGTGAGTGTGAGTCAGTGCTTGTGTGCGTGTATACCCACAAATCTATTTGAAATAGTGCGTGACTGTATAGTCAGCATATTTTCGAAATCAAAGCGGGAAGTACGTGATGTGCACCAGAAGAGTTACTTATTATAATATTTTGTAACTGTAAAACAGGATGCGGTGCCTCTTGTGGTTGCCGAAGACTCGGATTATTTTGTAAGTCAACATGTGGGACATGCTGCGGTGACAACTGTCAGAATTTTCCGACATTTGACCCATCGGAAGAAAATGATAGTGATTGTAGCTCTGATGATTAACCGCGGTTTTTTGTTTTTATTTTTGAGTTCAAATTCAGTTTATTTCAAAATAAATTATTAAAATTAAAAAGAAAAAAAGTCAATGAATATTTCAAATTAAAGTTTGCAGTTTTAAAATAAATAAAGATTTAAGTTCATCTTTACTTCATTGCCATGGTGCCATCATAGGCGAAATCGTCTTTGGATGCTAGGGAAGCACTGCTTCCCTTTAAAACAGGCCGCCCTTTTTCAAATTGATGATTGTTTTTTAATAAAGATTTTATCAACCATCATTCAATAAATTTTAATAAATTTTCAATACTTTAGTAGGTATTTTAAATAAATCTCCATATTTTCTGTAAAATTATACAAATATATCCATATAAATATGTATTATTATTTTTATTTAATTATATTAATTTCTTATATTTATAAACAAAAATGCAACGCAATCAAAATATTTTATTTATTTCATCCAAATAATACACAAGAAGCTGTTCAACTTGTAGCGTACTGAATTATTTAATTTGTACGCAAAAAAACAAGGAGAAACACAAATAGGAAATGAAGTAAATGAAAAAACGAAAAATATCATACAAAAACCATAGCAGTAGATGCTGTGTTGCTTATAGCTTATACATTAAAGTATTGATTTTTAATAAGAACTTCGATTTTTTGTTTGAATTATAAATGTTTGAAAAAGTAGCCGCATTACTAATTAAAAATTACCGCAGAACAGTTTTCAAAACAGTTTTGTTTTAAAATATAAACAATAAACATATTTTTCAAAAAGAAAATAGAAGAACTAATCACTGATTTCCAAATTATGTAGGTATTTGTCTCCTTTTGAACAATTTTCGTGGTTCTATTTCTTGATTGTTTGTTAGGAATCAACAAATACAATTCTGTTAGCGGTGGTGAATTTATTAGTACATATAAATAAATGCAATTTTAAAAATGGATTGAATTTTGTGTTTCAAACCAGAGGATCAAGTTTTTACCGCAAAACTTTATTTATTTTCCTTGACTTTTCGTGCATTGATAATTTCATTGCAAACGTCTACTTCTGATATTAAGTAAAATTTGTTCCTTTAGAACAAAATTACTATTAAAAGCTTTGAGTAGATCACCAATATTTCAAATATAAATACACAGTTTTATTGTTATTAAAAATAATCATTTTGGGCTTATACTAAGATCTGACTAGTCCATTTTATTATATAAAATACCAAGTCATGTTTGTAGCAAAATAAATAAGTTGATTTCGGGACCAGACAGCTTTGTGTACAAATAGAATTGGATGTGTCAGATTAGTTTAAATAAAAAATTTAAGTATAAACAGAATAATCCAAAAAATTTATCAAACCAACAAAACTAAATACATAAACGAAAACTACTTGGTCAATGCAATTTCGGAACAATTTTGTTTAATTTGGTTAAAACTACTTAATAACATATTAAATCCTTTAGTGGATTAACGTTCTTACTACGTCACAATTGCAATACTACCACACATAATTTATAATAAAAAGTTATCAAACAACTTTTAAACCTCAAATAATACAAATATCTATCAATTTCGGAAAACCTTTGTTAATGTGTAATCAATATACATATATTTATTTCTAATAAACCACTTCGAAATATTCTTTGTTTTAATTTTTTTTTAAATTTTTGTGAAAAAAATAAAAACTCAAAAAAGAAACAAAAGAAAATTGATTTAATATTTCTATGGGATATTTTTAGGGTAGCGAAAATCCGAAATTCTACGGCCACGCCGTGCTACCTGGGTAACGCTAACAGAATTAGGTTGGTGTAGTTGAGAGGGGCAGAGTAAATACTGCTTATACTCAATGATTCTGCACCATGGCGAGTCATTGGCGCCATAAAACCAATGCAACTCAAGCGTCTGTTCTCCATGTTAGGGGCGGCTTGGAGCGGGCGTCTGTCTTGGATCAAGCGGCTCGCTATATAAATGTGTAGAAAGCGTCTGTTCTCCATGTTAGGGGCGGCTTTCAGTGGGCGTCTGTCTTGGATCAAGCGGCTCGCTATATAAACGTGTAAAAAGGTTGTTTCTGGTGACCTTAAGATGCAGAACGAACCCATTCACGAAAATTTGGGTTGGGCGAAGGGCTAACACCCCATTTCCGTAAAAAAAATTATTGTCATGAATTCTGTACACAGGCCTCGGAATATCTCGGATTCATTATTGGAACGACCTCGGAAACTGTACCCGGACTACGATTTAAAAATGGGAACCTGGAACGTGCTTAGCCTCAGAAGACCAGGAGATCTCCTAAAACTCACTCAACAAGTCGAGAGCTACACACTGGATATAGTGGCATTACAAGAACTAAGATGGCCAGGCAGTGGAATCCATGAAACAGCGAAAGGATACACTCTGTATTATTGCGGTCATCAAAACGGAGGAGAATTTGGAGTTGGCTTTCTTATACACCGTCGCGTGAATCAGCATGTTATCGACTTCTGCCCAATTAATATGCGGTTATGCACACTGAGAATCCGCACGCAAAAATTCAATGTAACGATCGTCAATGTTCATGCACCTACTGAAGATAAAGCAGATGATATTAAAGACCTGTTCTTCCTAGAACTCGAGGAAGTCATCAATAACATCCCGCGGCACGATATAAAAATCGTGGTAGGTGACTTTAATGCTCAAATCGGTAGGATTGCAGAACTTAAAACACATATCGGCCCTAACAGCTTGCATCATACCAGCAACAATAATGGTTTTCGCGCAGCCGAGCTGGCTATGATGTATGATCTAGTAATTTCCAGCACTTTCTTCCCTCACAAGAGAATTCACAAGGCAACGTGGAAATCAAATGACGGAAGAACGGAAAATCAAATCGATCACGTCATGATCTCTAAGAGACACTCTACAAGTATAACTGACGTTCGATCATACAGAGGTGCTGATATGGACACCGATCATATGCTTGTCATCTTTAAGTACAAGTGCAAGTTGTCATCCACATTTAACAGACAAGCAAAAAAGACCGTGCGCTGGAATGTCGAAGCATTTAAACATCCGGAAACGCTGAATAGATATCAGGAAATAATAACACAAAACATAGAAGAGCATGACATCTCTTCTGAGATGCCATTAAACATACAAGAAGAATGGCAATCGCTTCAATCAACCATCATATCCGCAGCACAAACTACAATCGGAAAACGACCACCGAAATCACACAACGAATGGTTTGACGACGAGTGCCGCCAATCCGTTGAAAATAAACAAAAACTGCGAGAAAAATGGTTAACAAGGAACACCCGAAGCTCGCAAGCTGATTATCTATGCGCCAGGAAAGCCTCAGCAAAACTTCTACGTAAAAAGAAACGCGAACACATGAAGAGCTGCATCGAAAACATCAACCAACATGCGGCCAACGGAAATTCAAAAGAGTGCTTTGCCAATGCACGAAATCTGACCAAAGATTTCCACCCAAGATCTACAGCCATCAAAAATGTAAATAATGAACTTACAACAAGTGAACGTGATGTGCTGGCAGTGTGGCGATCCCACTTTCAAGACCTACTGAATAGGACGAACGAAGTTCATCCTATTCGAGCAATTGCTCCATCAACTGAAGAGATTTTTGTCCCTTACCCAGCAATAGAAGAAGTGGAAGCTGCCATTAAAAAACTGAAAAATGGCAAATCACCAGGTTTCGATGGAATTCCCGCAGAACTTCTGAAAAATGGAGGAGCAGCTCTGGTCTCACGTATATACGATCTGATTCTTGCAATCTGGGACCAAGAAGAACTACCTGATGAATGGAAAACAGCTCTCATTGTTCCGCTACATAAAAAAGGTGACCGTTTAAAGTGTGAAAATTATCGTGGCATCGCACTGTTGAACACTGCATATAAAATACTAGCTAATGTTGTACTTGCTCGACTCATCCCGTTCGCCGAATCTATCATCGGTGACTATCAGTGTGGTTTTCGTCCCAACCGCTCAACCACAGATCAATGTTTTACATTAAGGATGATCCTGGAAAAATGTTGGGAGTACAACATCAGCATTCACCAGCTCTACGTTGATTTCAGGCAAGCATATGATAGTATCATCCGCGACAACCTCTGGTCCGCACTCATATGCCTTGGTATCCCAGAGAAACTTGTTTCTCTGTGTAAACTCACAACATCGGGATCAAATTGTAGAATAGTAATCGAAGGGTCAGTTTCTGATCCTTTCGATATAACATCAGGTGTTCGACAAGGTGATGCACTCGCGCCCGTACTATTTAATTTGGCGCTGGAGTACGCGATAAGAAAAAGCCGAATTGAGACACAAAACTGCATATATAACAAATCTAGTCAAGTTCTTGGCTACGCAGATGATATTGTGCTTCTTGGACGTAGAACAAGCGATATTAAGGATAGTCTCTCTCAGCTTGAAAGAAATGCTAAACGGCTTGGATTATGCATCAACACCAGCAAAACTAAAGTGTTAACAACATCTAAGAACATACCTCCCGGAAATCTGGATACTGGCGACTATGAAGTGGAACGCGTGGAAAACTTCAAATACCTCGGGTCTGTAATAACATCGTCAAATGACATGCAGGCAGATATCAAAGCCCGTGTCTCTGCCGCATACAGAGTTTTCTACGCATACTCAAAACTTCTGCGATCAAAACATCTTTCGCGGTCGTGTAAACTCACACTTTACAAAGCATTGATACGACCTGTGCTTACATTTGGAAGTGAAAGCTGGACACTGACTTCCTCCGATTGTAGAATTCTATCAACATTCGAGAGGAAAGTCATACGAACAATTTATGGTCCATGTAAAGTTGCTGAAAATCAGTATAGAATCCGAATGAATCATGAAATCAGACAGCTTCTTGGAGGCTGCGATGTAATCGGATTCATTAAATCCAACCGGATTAGATGGTTTGGTCATGTAGAAAGGGCTCCATTGGAAAGAATGATAAAAAAAGCGTCCCAACAACAACCAGCTGGTGTTCGTCGAAGAGGAAGACCTAGACAACGCTGGCGTGATGACATCATCCAAGACCTTCGTGATATAGGATGTCGAAACTGGGGTCAACTGGTCATGGAACGAGATGATTGGAAGCTGGTGGCACAGACGGCAAAATCCCTTCATGGGATGTAAACGCCAGAGAGAGAGAGAGAGAGAGATATTTTTATATTTTATGGGATTTGTTGTTGTAATTGTATGGCGTGACTCGTGAGACTGTGAGAGTGGCTTGCATTAAGTTAGTATAATGCTAATTGCATAGGAACTTCTTGGGTTAGAAGGCTGAAAATCTCTGAGGTTATAGTTGAAAAGTTTATCTAAAAGCTAGTATTAGCTTAGTATTAAGCTATTAGCAAACAAAATAGACTCAAAAATGATGAAAGCATGGCTGTTTGCATTTGTTTTCGTTTTAGCAGCCCCAGGCTCTCAACCTCAGAACTTAAACAATTTTTTTAGATAGATTTATGTTGTATCTACGTGTGGAAAAGTTTTCATTTTTGAGCTTTGTCATTTTTATCTATATCGATGACAACAAAGTTTAATGAATTTTTGAAACAGCTGATTTTTTAGGAACCTTTTGCGATGAGGTTTTCATTTTGAAGATTTTATTTAAACATTATGATTCAAACGGCAGTTATAACGCCTTAGATTATTCGACTTTTAAGGCTATATCCCAAGTAACACAAAATAACTTTATAGTTAGATGACCAATTCTCGACGTCGATACAACGTCGTAAATTTCGAGAAATTGACTTTTTTGGTATTGAACTATAGAAATTAGTATTTTCGTCGGCGCGACCACAATCCGACGTTTTATATTACCAGTGGCTGTAGTGTTATTTTATATCTACTGGACAACTTTTTTTACTATTTTCAACTATTAGCCGACTAATGTAACATTATTGGATTTTAAATAACTGTGTACTGATTATTTAGTTATGTGGTCGTAATATGGGATTTTAAGTGACCACCTACCAACATTGTAGTCGTATAAAAACCAATATCCAACTTATATATTTTGTTGTTTAAAGTATGACCAAAAAATAACATTTTTTATATATTTAGCACAAGTTAGTGATATAATTAACTGCCATTGATGAAATTACTACATTCGACATTTTGTGTCACGCAATTGTCAATGAAACACATACATTTCATATAATAATTTCAAAATGGATAAATATTTTAAAAGTAAAAAAACTTCATATAAACGTTCGACATCATTCTATAGGAAAGTAAAATTTTATTTAAACAAACCATTAGAAGCTATTAACAACAGAAAAGGTAAGCAACTATACATAATATTTATAAACCCAAATTATATAGTCTCTTAAGAAAATCAGTACTTTAATTATTTTTTTTCTGTAATCATACTCAACTAACTGATATTTTCCAACTCTTAAAATAAGTCCGAGGTGGAAGAAGCTAGATCATGTCAAAAAATTTCACAAAAAAAATCTCAATTTTGAGAAAAATCATATACAAATAAAATACAACTCTTGTCAAAAAAAGACATTTCATAATCAACTAACTGATATTTTCCAACTACTAAAATAATCCCGAAGTAGGAAGAACTAGATCTAATACGAAAACAACCTATATATAAATCAATTATGTTGCAGAGTTTAAATTATTCTTATAGTTAAATTTTTTTTCCAAATTTTGAGTTTTGACTTTCTTTGGAAAAACTTGAATAACTTGGTGCAAGCTGCACCAATATTCGTATCTTTTAGCTTAAAAGAAAGGAAATTGAAGCTACTATAGACTCCAAGAAATTAAAAAAAATTAGTGTCTTTATTTGTTCAAAATTTATGGTGTTGAAAATGGAAAAATTTAAAAAAAACGTGAATTTTTCGTATTTTTTCAACTTTTTTCGACTGTAGCTTCCAGAATCCTTAACGGATTTTTACAAAATATAACTCAAAATGTTTGTTGGCATATTTACTATGCATTTGTTTTATTAGTATATTTAATTTGTTTGTTTTGTAAAATATGAGACCCAAAAACCGAAACAACATTTTTGATCACCAAAAACTTTGGTTTTTCGTGAATATCTCAAAAACAAGAGCTAATTAAAAAAAAATGAATATGATATTCGTGTTCAGGAGGTCCAAATCCATAAGAAAAGTTGAGTTTTATTCAGGGAGACAAAAAATGTTCAAAATTTGTAAACTAGTGTAACTAGAGGCTTTATACTAGAAAAAAAATTCGTTTTTTTAATCCGTTATAACGGCCGTTTGGATACTAATATTTTTTTAAACTTCATAAATTTAGAATCTGTGGAAACATTTTGATCCGTTTCTTATAAATATAAACCTCTGCAGTTAAAGGTTTTTGACTTGTTGGCTTCAACAAAAAAGTTTGCAACAATCCATAACTACAATTTCCGAAAACCTTATAACAGTCAATGAAAAAAAAAAATAAAAAGGTTTGAATAGAAGAAATTAATTTTTTTTCTTAGAAATTAACTATTTTGATATTTTGCAGTAATTGGACGACATATGATATAGCGTAGGCTTATGTCATAAATTGTCACACACATATTCTGTTGTATTTGATTTGATATTTGTTTGTTGCAAAATTGGATGGATATAGTTTTGCTTATATGTAGCTAATTTTCTTTTTAAAATTTTTTCGATATCTGTTTGAAATTAGTTTGTGTTGTTTAAACTAATCTGATACATCAGATTCTACTGCCACACAAAACTGTCTGATCTCGAAATCTACCTATTTCTAGCGGATATACGTGCCGCTTGGACTTTTTTTTCTTTAAAACTTCAAAAAAGCACAATAAATAAAAATATACGTTAATTTAAATTAAAATAAGTTAAATATATAAAAATAAAACATGTAACTTCATTCTCAAAAAATTGGAAAGAGTCGATGCAATCGTTTAATTGGTATTCAAAACAATCTTGAAAACAAAATGAATAGTCAATAAATCAAAACCTTTTATTACAGAATTGCAATTAAAGGTTTTAATCATAATCACATTTTAAATCAACAGATATCTTGCGACAGGGACGTCATTTCGATCACTGTAATTTTCATTCCGAATATGTATTAATACATAGTAAATAAATTAATTATTGAGACCCATGAAACGTTGTACTACAAATAAATGACTGTTGCAGCACTTACAACATAATATATTCTTACATATATATATACTATTTTTTTAATTTAAAGTGAAACAGTTTTTTTTATTCAAAATTAGGCATTTTTTGTGTTAACCATAATAAATTATAGATTAACAATTTTGAATATCTAAAGAGATCATGCTAAAAAGGGAACTAAGGCTCGAAAGGATTAATCAATTTTCTTTGAGGAATTTATTCACGTTGATTTTAAAGTTTTGAGGATTAAAATTGTTAGGAAAGACCCACGACGGTAATGCATTCCATAGATGTGAGACTCTGTTTAAAAAATCATGTTGAAAAGTGACAGTTCTACATCTTGTCACTCGAACCGTAAACATGCTATTGATGCTCTGGTGTAACGCGCGACGTTTGCAGGTTCAGGCAAAATTGACTTGATCTTTGCAGACACCCGTTCATCCTTAATATACTCCTGAAATACTTTCAAATCAGCGACATCTCTCCTATGTTGCCAGGAATCAAGCTCATTAGTAAGATTTAAATTGCCGATCAATTTTGTATCAATCAAGGCATTTCAAACTACTTACGTAGACTCCACCCCAAATATGAGAACAATATTCCATGCAGGGAGGAATAAATGACTTATATATTAAAAAGAAGCAGCACGCTATTAAAAACCTTACGACAACGACCCAAAAATCCTAGTTTTTTAACAGCGTTCTTAGCTAGGCTAAAAATATGAGAAGTCAATCTCATATTATTTTCAATCTTAACTTCTAGAAGTCTAACAGATTCTTTCTCTTCCAGATCATTTGAATCAAACTTTAATGAAAACAGATTATGTGTTGATAACCTAGAAAAATGACAAACTTGAGTTTTGCTCGTGTTAAATTCAGCGCTATTGGCAACACCCAAATACAAGATTGTTTTTAAATCAATGATTAATGACTCAATCAAATTTGATCTAGCGACATTAAGAGTTGCTGTTTATTTTTCGTTATAATGAATTATATAATAACGTCTCCGAAGATGCCATCAAAGGATAAGGATGAATGTAAATCTACCCTATATATAATTATTATAAGATTTTACTGACGATTGGTGCTACATTCTTATCAAATGTTTAAAGTTAAATTTGATGCATTTAATCAGGTTCAAATACATGGTTAGTATGAATTTGTAAAAGCATTTTTCGAATAATAAATTTAAAAAAAATTATCCGCATTATTTTATGAAACTATAAACAAAGGCTTAGGTTGGACATTATGTTCTTATAATGTATAATTATTAGAGAAACGGTTAGCTTTCTAATAAGCCCAAGCAAATTATCGTTCTCTTTTAAGCCAATGACAGGTACATTTCTATCCTCAAAAGGTGGCAGAGAATATTTACAATAGATGATTGTTCAGCAATTCATTCTCTGTTTTACTATTGGATAGACGCTTCTATTTATCTATATTAGCCTACGTCATAAATTTCTATTTTTGGTACCTTCCCAAATTTCCGTCTAAACATAATTTACTTTAAAGTCTTTAAGAATTTGTAAGTTTATTTGTGTGGAGATCAAATTATCATCTGAACCACTTCAAGAACTATAAACATGACGTTTTGATACTCAACCCAAACGGTAGAGTCGAAAGAAAATCATATGATTTGAATAACTAATTACATTTATATATATAAAAATCAAGTATTTAATAAATTATAAATATTAAATAAACCAAAGCCAAAAACAACTGCAACACTAACACGCACGTTTTCACTCTACTACGCAATATCATAATACTGATTAGTCATTAATACTAATGATTTGGTAAAAAAATTTGTTCGTATTTATTTGCGTTGAATTTACATTTCTTTATTTTCACCGTTATTTGTGATTTTTTGCCGTTTTAGACCATTTTATGAAAGTCAGGAATGGAAGAAAGTTATTCGGCACCAACATTTTTCCGAAATTCGGAGATAACGCACATTGGAGTAGGTAGATTTTTATATGAAATGTACTGAAAACCTTTTACAATTTACCAATTCACTCCTTTTCAATTCCTCGGAGGCCGTTAAAAATAGCTAAAGCAATATGTTCCAACATTACTATTTTGGATTTGAACGAAAAGCCAAATACCGAAAAACTAATAAAATGACTAATGAAAACTACAGAAAATTACGTCAATAAAACAGACAGATAATATACTAAACATATATTAGAGATGCTATACGTGAATACGTTTGTCGCGTTGCCAAAGAAATTTAACAAACTAAACACATTTTTATTTATAAAAATAAACATTTGTACTTACCTTTTTCATTAAGTTCTTTTGAAATCTCCTCCCAACTTTTTTCAGCTATTAATCGGTTGTGGTAGTTTTTTTTTTTTGGTTCCATAACACATTTCTAATACAAATAGCGGCAATTAAATTTTCTCTGGTGAAAGCCATTATTTAGAAAACCATTTCACAGGTCTTATCACCAAATAAAACCTTTTGCAAATGAATCAATTGAAAATACGTAAAATCAAAAAACTCGCAATAAATGTGCAGCAAAAAAATAATCTATTATATCATACAAAAACAATCAAAACGCATGCTATTCAGCTTCAAAAACTGCACAGAACAGTTTCAAAGGGCACCGCTTGCGAATATGCTTACGCACCCCTTACAGCTTCGCTTTACTGTGAACACTCTCATTTGATTATAAGTGTGCAGTTTTAAGGCTGTCTACGCTTTCAGCACCGCTTTGCGCACTGCACCGCTCAACGCTTTTACTCTGTACGTAAGTCTTAATCCCATTGGAAAATCGTTTTTTTCCTCTAGTATAAAATCATATTCGCTAAATAACAAATTCTATTTGCTATGGTATCTTCATCAAATATAGGTTTTAAGACAAAGTAACCATGAGAAATAGAATATGAATTATAAATGGTAAGTTGTCGATTTCCAATTAAATAATTTTTAATAAATATCGTTTATTTATTTACTATCGTAGGAAAATTACGTTTTCTACGCGAGATTAAAATCTTTAGCTTGTGTGAAATTGTCCCACTCGACGCTAACGCGTTTTGTGGACAAATTTTCATTCACGAAAAAGCACTGTTTCCATATCGTTGGCTTAGAGTGTAAACCTTCTATCTAACAGTATAGTAAGTAGATTATCAGGTGAGACAAAAACATTCTTTAAAAAATTTGAATATATTTTATAAAAAGATTTTTAAATTTCTGAACATTTATTTGTATTCCCTACAATATAAAATAAAAGAAAGGTTATTTAATTCAATATTTATTTACTTATAACCACTTTTGTGATTTAACAGGTTTTTGTAATCAAATACAATTTTTAATATGGAACTTTGCAAGTTTTTCGTAAACAAAAATATTTTTTCCTTGACTAGTGAAAAATTATAAATTTGGTGTTAATAAAACAAGAGTTATTTATTATACAAGGGAAAAAAGTAGTAGATTTTAGCTCGAGGTTGTGTTGTCTCCCGACGCGAAGCGGAGGGAGACAAAAAACCGAGAGCTAAAATCTACAATTTTTCCCGTGTATAATACACTATTTTTTTCTGTGACTGGACAAATATTAATATAATTATTGAAAAAATAATATTAAACAAATATTACAATATGTATATTCACCACACCATACGAATTTTTCTTGAATAAAAACTTAAAATTAAGTTTCATTTTATTTGTCAAAACCAGTTATTAACATCAAGAAGAAAACGGTATAACTTTTCATAACATTAAAATAGTCATAAATGTTCATAAATATTCATCATTTATGTGTATATATGTATTTATATATATATATATATATATATATATATATATATATATATATATATATATATATATATATATATATATATATATATATATATATATATATATATATATATATATATATATATATATATATATATATATATATATATATATATTTTTATCTATCCGGGAAAAAAGTACATACTTTTTTCCCGGGAAAAAAGTATTTTATGAAAAGTAACATTTTTGCACCTGTCAGCAGAAGTAAAATGTTAAACTTTTTTCCCGTCCCAGAAAAAAACACTTTTTTGAATTACTAGATAAAGGATGTATCTTTATTTCAACATATATTGGAATATTTTATTCAGTCTTAAAATTGACAAATACTTCATTATCTAAATAAAATCACATTGTAGTAGCTTCTCATATTTTAAAAAAAAACAATAAACTTAAAATTAACAAAAAATAAACTCTGTCTTTTTATAGAATAGTAGATTCTTGTATGAGCTTAGAATGAAGGCAATTCTTCACGAGGATGAAGTTTCCCGGAAAGAGCGTAGCGAGTGGAGGGAATCATTCGAGTGAAGAATTGCCTTCATCCTAAGAGAATACAAGATGCTATTTTATCCACGACTTTAAAAATATTTGAAATAATATAAAGTTTTCATTTAAAACTTTATATCACCATATTGAAATTAATTTATCATAGAAAACAAGAAAAACAAAACGTTTGTTTTTTATTTTAGATTTACATATGTATTGTTCTTGTTTAAACTTGTTTATATTACTATACCAACAAATCAAGTTTTTAATTTGTTAGAGGAATTTTCTATAAATAAAGTGTAATGAAATAAATAAAAGAGAATTTTATACATAAATTGGAATGAATACAATTACAATGAAAGATATACGCATGGAAAGTATATATTCTTTAGTAGTCGTGGATAAACATAATTAATTACATTTTTTTTTTATCATAAACTAACTTATATTATTTTTTACTAATAATTAAATATTTTCTTAATTGATAAAATAAAAACTTAGACATATATAACTCAGGATGAATGTATACAAATGTTATAATCAGTCTCCACATTATAGTTAATTACTAGTCATGAAGTAAGTTATCATAGTATTTACGGTAGTCTTCTGGCAACGTATTTTTTAAATAGTACAAGTCATCGAACTTTTTTTTAGTTATTTTCCTTCTAGTAAGGTGCTGATTTCGAAGTGCATCAAAAGGCAAGGCAGTATCAGCCGAATTTCGTTGCGGTAGTACGGTCCATTCTTCTGTGAATCTTAATTTGAAGAATACATCACCATTTGTGTCGAATAGCTCTTAAGTCAGTAACTTTAGGGTCACCTTTACCACGCACGCCCAGGACGAATGATTTTGAAAAAAACTACTTTATCAAAGTTTTTGAAAAAACTATGGTTTAAGTATGTTACATCGTAAGGTCTGGGATGTTTTCGGGCTGATTGACAAATGGAGATGTACTCCGCAGGCACATTGATATTTTTGTTCTTAAGAGTACGTTCAGATGAATGGATACTGTCGACTTCTATCTGGGTATGTTCAACTTCTAGAAATTTCTGTTCTATTATCATGTTGTTGTTCATAGCCGTAAAAAGCAATGCTTTAGACATTACACAGTTTCCGTTTTGATACGTACAACCACAGATAAATATATACAGATGAACCATTGGGAAGAAAATTTTGGTTACAAAATGTGCTGCCACTTTACTAATTGATTTATTTTTTGAATTTCATTTGCTGACCCATTTGCTCACCCAGCGTTCGTTTCTCTGCTAAATATTTTAAATTAAAATTTTATCGCAAAAACTACTATAATTTTTCTTATGAGCATTTTTTTTTATGAAAAAACTGCTTGTGTGTATTTAACTATGTATGCATATAAGAAATAAAAAGTAAAGAAAAGTAAATGTAGTAAGTAAAACGTACAAAAAAATCCTTTTTTCTGTGGAGTTTGTAAATATGTATGTGGTTCGTTTTGTTTACTTGAAAATCGTTTTCTTTACTTGCTTTACTTGAGTAAGTTAAAAACTTTACTTGATAATTACACAAAACAACTTTGAATTTTGTAAGAAGTAAATGTTTATGAAAAAAAAAAATTAGAATTGAAATTTTGGATTGCATAAATAATTGATGAATGCATTTTTACTTTGATCTAAATCAAATATTTAATAATTATTATTGATTGCTTGAAGATATTCATATTTTTTGCTTATATTTGCTTAAGGATATCTTAATATATTATTTAATTGAATTGAATTTTTTTTGAAAATACGTTGTATAAGGATTTGCATTTTTTGTAGTATAACGATATTCATATTTGTTTGGGGATACTCTTTTGAATTTATTATTTTTGCAAATATTTTTTTGATTTAAACCCTTTGAATTAATTTGTTATATTTTGATTGGATAAAAAAGTTTGTTGGATACAGCTTTTATTTTAAACTTAGTTTGTTGTTAAATTCTTTGACAAAATGAATAAACTAAAAAGTGGAAGTCAATGTGCGGTTGAGAGCTGCAAGTTATCAAGGCGAGAAAATGTTCGTTTATTTATGTTGCGAGAAAATCACGTGAAACGTGATCAATGGATATTAAATTGTAATTTGCAAAATCTAACTAAAAAGCATATTTATATATGTGAAAAACATTTTGAAAAAAAATATTTCAACAAAAAGGGATTAAACAAATATGCGATTCCAACACTAAAATTAACCGATTTTGAAAGTAACAAGGAATCTGATAATGTTGAAATGGTAACTGGTTTGTCACTCGGACACCTTTCAGAAATTGCAGATAACTCGTGTATTTTAATTGATAGCGATGCTCTGATGCATGATAGCGGAAGACCATGTTTTCCTCCTTCGGTTACATTAAACTCAAACCAATTAAAAACTTCCATTTATTCCGAATTAACATTAGAGGAACTATCTGGCTTACCAGAAAACTTTACTGCTAATATTAATAGCGAGATTGAACCACCTCCATGTAACACATGTTTGCGAAATATTAAAAACGAGACTTACTATCGATTAAAATATTGTAAAATGTTGAAAAATATTCAATCTAAGGACAGACAAATATCAGAATTAAACCGAAAATGCAACAACTTTAGAAGAAAACTTAAACGACAGCATTTAAAATTGTCGGTATTTCAAAGATCTAAAAATAATATTAACGACCAGATTGACCAATTGAACATAACCGAAAATGGTAAGAATTTCTGCAAAATGCTAGTAAGTATGCGTCCAAAAAATCAAAAATGGCCAGAGGAGCAAAAAATAATAGCTCAGAATATTTTCTATCGATCGTCAAGCACATATCAATATTTGAGAGACAGTTTAAATTTTAACTTGCCGTCTAAATCTTCTATGATACGATGGCAGCCAATTAAATATTTGAGTCCCGGTTTTAATGAAATCGCCCTTCTTAAAATAAAAGAAAAGTTTAATTTAATGTGTACAAACTCAAAACAGGCCGTTTTGATATTCGATGAAATGCACATACGAAGTGATCTTGTATATAATACTTTCTCCGACCAAATTGATGGATTTGTTGATTATGGGCATAACAGAGAAGCTGCAATTGGAAAATTGGTTTGCTCTTTTATGATTAGAGGTGTATCATCAAATTGGAAATATGTTTTAAGCTATGTTGTTTCTGAAAATAGCATTTTTGCTGATAAATTATTTTTGCTTGTTCAAGAAAATTTGAAAAAGTGTTGTGAGTTGGGTATTAATATAAGAGCTGTGATTTGTGATCAAGGGCCAAATAATAGAAAATGTTTCAATTTGTTTGGTATAACCATTGAACGACCAGTGTTCATGTATAATGAAACCGAAATAGCAGCTTTATATGACGTACCACATTTAATAAAGTCAGTGAGAAATACTTTAATTAAATCAGACATATTATATCCTGATGGATTGGTCAGCTGGAACATACTTATAGAATTGTATAACTTAGAAATAAACTCAATTACCAAATGTTGCCCAAAAATTTCAACCAAACATATTTATCCAAATAACTTTGAAAAAATGAGAGTTAAATTAGCTACACAAATTTTTAGCAGAAGCGTTGCGGCAGGCATTAAAACTGCTGTTCAACTGAAAAGAATATCTGCCCGTTGTGAAGAAACAGCGATTTCAACATATAAATTTATAGAAAAAATAGATAAACTTTTCGACTGCCTAAACTCAAAAGCAAAGTATGATAAAAATATGTTTAGATGTGCCTTTATTACCGGTAAAGAAGTTGATCAATTTTTAGAATATATGATACACTACATTTCACAAGTTAAAATAGCAAATAAAACAACCGTATATTGTTTTAAAGGTTTAATCCAAAGCATTAAAGGAATTCAAACAGTTTCCAAACAGCTACTATCAGAAGATATAGGAATTGATTATATTCTAACTTCAAGGTTCAACCAGGATCCAATTGAAAATTTGTTTGCTCAAATAAGAGGTGCAAATGGTAACAACCGAAACCCGTCAGTTCATGATTTTAATCACAACATTGCCAGGATTATAACAATTAAAATTCTTACTCCTTTCTCTTCCATATCTAATTGTGAAAATGATACGGACGAATTAATTGCAGTCGAAACCATAACAACAGAGCAATCGAGTGAAGATGAAAACCTAATATCTACTAATACCAGCAATGATGATGAAATTGCCGAAATATCTGAGAATTTTTTTAACCTGGATGTTCCATTACAAGAGACTTCTATGAGATATTTTGTAGGTTACGTAGCGTGTAAGATTATTAGAAAAATAAAATGTTCCAGATGTGAAAATTTATTTATTAAAAGTGATGTTATTTTAGAGGCTCCCTCGGAGTATTTAATTTGCAACAAAAATTATGGCGATGAAGGTGATATTTGTAAGCTTAAAGCACCCACTGATAAATTCTTTAACATTTGCAAAGGTCAAATATTTTTATTTTCAAGAATGTTTGCGGAACACGCTGAACTTAAAGATTTAAAGAAACGAATTGTTAATCTTTGCATTACTAACACAAGTATTACATATAAGGATTTGTATAGTGAACACAATCCTTGTCATCATCATAACACGGCGACTTTAAATTTCATGATTTTAGTATTAATTAGAAAACATTGTACGTGGTTGGCAGAAAAATATATTAAAAAAAATTACACTAATGCTCGTAACCCGAACTGGCGCATATTATTACAAGGAAAATAAGTGCAAATTATAATAAACTTATTTCATATTTTTATATTACATCAGTCATCAGTGAGGATCCATCTTAGTTCTAAAATTAGAATAAAATACACTAAAGATTAAAGGATAAATACGAAACACGTAAATTGGGAAGTGCAGTTTTTTTCTGAGTAAATTCCAATTTCCAGCCGTACCTTTGCAGTGAAAAATTTTCAAATATTTCCTTACTTACTTGAGTTTAATTGTTCTCAAAAATCCCTGAAAAAATTAAATATTTGTTGTGAATTATTCGCTTAATAATACCCACTCATTTGGATCAAAAATAATTTTTTTTTACTCTCCCCACACCCATCCCCTAAACACACAGAAATACAATTATTTGAGACTAGAGGCGGCGGAACGGTCTGCAAGTTGCACTTTTTTGACAATAACTCAAAAACTGTGCACAGCAAAATTCTAAAAAAATAGTAATGATTTCTAAATTAGCTCTTCCAAATGACACCCTACTCGCTTGGGTCAAAAATTATTTTTTTTACCCTCTTTGCCCCGTCCCCTAAACACCCATAAATATAATTATTTGAGAATTCGCTATAATTTTCATACAAAATTTACTAAATTTCCTAACTCTGTGAATCATTCCAAATTTTTCTGTCAATCAGTGTCGAAACGTAGGGAGGGGGGTAACGGTCTGAAAGTCGCACTTTTTCGACAATAACTCAAAAACTGTCCATCGCAAAATTCTAAAAAAAACTTGCAATGTTTTCTAAATCAGGTGCTCTTTCAAACGACACCCGACTTGCCCACGTTTTAAATAGTGTTTGTACCCCTCGTCATTTCCACCCCCTTAATAAATATAATTATGAGAATGTGTTTCTTTCCTATATTTTTCATAAAAAACTTACTAATTTTTCAATCATTCAAACTACATTTGAAGATTTTCGATCAGTTAGGTTCGGAGCTAATCGAAGTAAGAAAACACGAAGAAATGAAGCCCTTGCATATGAATCTCTACTTGAATCTATAAAAAGAATGTATTTTCTCAAAGGTTTCTTATCGTAACCCTGTAAACCTGTCATCTTATGTGGACAGATTAGTTTTACACGCACCTAAAATTTCAGGTCCATATCATTTATAGTTTACGAGATAATCGATATAATGTGAAAAACTCGTTTTACTCTCACCAATAGTGTTCCGTATAAAAAACGGAGCTCTAAAAAATTATAAACTATTCACAATGTTTTGATTAGAATAATAAATAATAGAAATAGCATATATTTGATATTGCATATATTATATATCGAACAAATAAAGATATAAATTATGCATAAAATTTTAAATATAATAAAATCAATATAATACCTAAGTATGACTAGAAGTTAAAAAAATATGAATATGTAAAATCCTAACAGTATAAACATAGACCAAACCGTTGCAGACAAAAAATTAATCTAGACGTTACCTTTTAAATAACCCACAAAAGTAACCTTTGAAAATATGGAGGGGCTAAAATCTCAAGCTCTGAGATATCAAGACTTCGGTCTGGGTTAAGGATTTTGATATAGTTTTCGGCAAAAAACTTTTATGAGGACATTGTTTTTAGTTTTGGTCAGCGATGTATATTTAGCATTTCGAGAAACTATTACAAAATCACAAATTCATATTTCTTTCAAAATTCCAAAAATATTCTAAAAATTAAATAAAATCAAAAATTTAAACTTTTTCCCTAATTCTAAAGATATTGCAAAAATTATAACAATATCAAAAATTGAAACTTTTTTAAAAATTCCAAAAATAATATTAAAATCAAAAATGTTTAATTGTTTTTAATTCTAAAAATACTTATTCCAAAAATTCTTATAAAATAAAAATTGAAACTTTTTTCATAATTCTAAAAATACATATTATGTATAAATTCTAATTTTTTTTCAAAATTCTTAAAGTATTGCAAATATTATAAGAAAATCAAAACTTAAAACTTTTTCCAAAATTCTAAAAATATTGCAAAAATTGAAACTTTTTTCAAAATTCCAAAAATTATAATAAAATCAAAAATTTAAAGTTTTTCAAAATTCTAAAAATATTCCAAAAATTCTTACAAAATCAGATATTGAAACTTTTTTCAAAATTCTAAAATTATATATAAAAGAATAATATTTTTTTTCAAAATTTTATAAATATTGCAAAAATTATAACAAAAACAAAAATTAAAAGTTTTCCAAAATTCTAAAAATATTGCAAATATTATTACAAAATCAAAAATACAATTTTTTTTCAAAACTCCAAAAATAATTCAAAAGCTATAACAAATGAAATCAATAATTTAAATTAATAAATTATTGTTAAATTGAATCACCAAACAATCTTTTTAGTAAGTATATTTATTTATTGACGCGTTTCGAATTTTAAATATTGATCATCGGTACAAAAATATGACTAAGGCTGTTTTCTAAACGACGACTTATTTGAAACTTATTTATGTAGACTTACTTATTCACCGCCATTTTAAATAAGTATTTAAAAGCTATTCTAAATGATTTAGCTTTCTTATTTTGACAGCAACAAAAAGCAAATTCGAAAATAAATTTAATTAGAACTATTTATTTAATTTGATCAATTAAAGAGTTTACAAAACTTCTTTTTTTTCATTTTAAATTACTACATTATTTTATTAGGGATCGAAAAAGAAATTTTATTGCTTAAAACCGTTTTGTAAACAAGCATAAAAATATTTGACACTGTCAAATCGAATTTTTTTTTTTTTTTTTTAATAAAATGTGATGTGTAGTAGGCATTACAATATGTGTCACAACAACACATAACAACCTTTTAAGACCAAGGTCCCACAACAACATACGTTCTAAGGATGTTAATGGACGCAAATCTATTTTTTTTGTTTTTTTAATATTTTATGTTAAATAATGGACAACTAAACTATAAATCCTATCACATATAAAATATGACATAGGCCAATATTTCGTGATAGGATAGGGAAAATAAAAATAAAATAAGAGATAAAAAGCAAATTTGTTTTAAAAATTTGCAGGAACAAAACTAAAATTGGTTTGCCAATAGTCCAGCTAATGGCATAATCCTCGATTATGGGACGCAGTATATTTTTCAATGATTAAAGCTCAGATATATAGTTATATGAGGGCTCGTTTCTTCGAGCAAGCTACAGCGTTCCAGCATCAAGGAATATTCATTAGCTAAGATTGAGAGTGCTACCGTTGACTGAATACAGTTCATCCGCCAGCACCCCTAAGATATCACATTGGCTAGTGATATCTCACTGCTATTTCCAGTGGTATGTGATATCTCACGTTAACTCATGTGCCAATAACAGGGACTGGAGTACGCGGGGTTGTCACACCCGTGGATCAAAAAATAGAAAAAAATTAACAAGTAAATAAAAACTGATCCCTCCATGCGTAAAAAATGAAAAAAAAATTTCAAATAAGTCACCTATTTAGGTTACTTATTCAAATAAGTAAGTCTCCACAAATAAGTTTCAAATAAGTTTTGGTTTAGAATACAGCCTAAATCTAAATAAAAACAAATATTCATTCTTTAAATTTTGATTGAAAAAATGGCATACTAACATTTTATGAATTAAATAGTTTAAAATAATTTACATACGTATAAAATTTACTTGTTATTTAAAAAATATGACATACTGATCAAAATACTATGAATAAAATATAAATGAATTGAATTTTTAGAATGAAAATTTACAAAATCGAATTATACAAAATATTTGAATTAAATAATAATTGGTCGTTTAAAATTAAATTTGGAGATTTTTTGAATGCCTTATAAATTTCAAACTCTTCAAGAGAATCCATTAAAAATCCTTTACTACATAGATGCAATGGTTCTAAATTTTGTTCAAAACTGGTGGAGTTATGGTTATTATCATTTAGATGATTTGCGAAAATGGACTTTAAATTTTGTTTATTTTTGTTCATTGGAATATGTTCTTTAAATCTCTCAATGAAACTTCTTCCTGTTTTCCAATATAAAATTTTCCACAAGTATCACACTTGATTTTATAAATTCCAGAACATGATCTGAAATTGAATTTAGATTTTGGTTTTAAAATTTTGTATAAATTATTTTTTGTTCTAAAAGATATCGAGTAATTATGTTTTTTGAAATGATTTCTTAAAATGTTAGGTAATAAGTTAGTATATTCCATTGAAATATATTTGATGTTGTTATTATTATTATTATATAATTATAATTGATTATTAATTTTTGAAATAGTTATATCTAAAAAATTTATTGAATTATTTTCTTCAATTTCAAGGGTAAATTTTATATTTGGGTGAATACTATTCATGTAATTATTAAAATTTTGTATTTGTCGACATGTTCCATTAAACAAAATGAGGGTATCATCCACATATCTTGAATAAGATATTAATAAATTTTGTTGAATATTTAAATTTGAAAATATGAATTTGTTCTCAAAACTATTTAAGAAAATTTCAGCAAGTAATCCACTTAAAGGAGAACCCATTGCAAGACCCTTATCTTGAATGAAAAACTTATCATCAAAGGTAAAATAATTTTGTTTCAAAATAATTCGAATTAAGTTGATTAGATCTTTAATTTTTAAAATATCTAAAGGGCCAGTGTTGATTAAGTTTTCTTCTAAAATATTTACAGTTTCATTAATAGGTATATTAGTATATATATTTGTTATGTCTAACGAAAACATCTTGTATTGAGATAATAATTTGATCTTATTAATTTTCTCAATTAAGCTCAAACTATTTTTAACCGATTGGTTATTCATTAATATAATATTATTATTAATAATTTTGACTAAAAATTTTGCTACTTTGTAAGAAGGTGCTGTTTTATAATTAATAAGAGGTCTGATGGGAACATTTGGCTTATGAATTTTTGGCAACCCTTGAAATTCTGGATCTCTTGCATGAATTTGTTTCAAATTAATTCGTGTGTGTTGATCAAATAAATTTGTAGATAAATTTATAATATTATTAATAATTTTTACATATGATTTAGTTGGATCTTTTGGTAAAATTTGTATATCATTATTATTTATAAATTCATATGTTTTTTCTAAATATTCTTGTTTAAATATTAAAACTACAGTGTTACCTTTGTCACATTGTGTAATTAAGGCATTATGGTTAATTAGTTTGGTTTTAATGTAAATATTTTAGAAGAAAACTTAATCAACACTGGCACTTTAGAAATTTTAAAAATTAAAGATCTAATCAACTTAATTCGAATTATTTTGAAACAAAATTATTTTACCTTTGATGATAAGTTTTTCATTCAAGATAAGGGTCTTGCAATGGGTTCTCCTTTAAGTGGATTACTTGCTGATAATGGATAATTTGCTGAATTTTCTTAAATAGTTTTGAGAACAAATTCATATTTTCAAATTTAAATATTCAACAAAATTTATTAATATCTTATTCAAGATATGTGGATGATACCTTCATTTTGTTTAATGGAACATGTCGACAAATACAAAATTTTAATAATTACATGAATAGTATTCACCATTCAAATATAAAATTTACCCTTGAAATTGAAGAAAATAATTCAATAAATTTTTTAGATATAACTATTTCAAAAATTAATAATCAATTTGAATATAAAATTTTTCGAAAACCAACTACTACCAGTATAACAATAAATAATTCGTCACATCATCCAAATTCACAAAAAGCAGCAGCATACAATTCACTCATTTATCGCCTTCTAAATATACCACTAAATATTTCAAATTTTCAAGATGAATTGAATACAATAAAATTTATCGCTTCAGATAATGGTTATGATTCAAAATTTATTGATAAGTTATTATCTAAATGTTTAAATAAGTTAAAAAATTCAAATAATAATAATAACAACATCAAATATATTTCAATGGAATATACTAACTTATTACCTAACATTTTAAGAAATCATTTCAAAAAACATAATTACTCGATATCTTTTAGAACAAAATATAATTTATACAAAATTTTAAAACCAAAACCTAAATTCAATTTGAGATCATGTTCTGGAATTTATAAAATCAAGTGTGATACTTGTGGAAAATTTTATATTGGAAAAACAGGAAGAAGTTTCATTGAGAGATTTAAAGAACATATTCCAATGAACAAAAATAAACAAAATTTAAAGTCCATTTTCGCAAATCATCTAAATGATAATAACCATAACTCCACCAGTTTTGAACAAAATTTAGAACCATTGCATCTATGTAGTAAAGGATTTTTAATGGATTCTCTTGAAGAGTTTGAAATTTATAAGGCATTCAGAAAATCTCCAAATTTAATTTTAAACGACCAATTATTATTTAATTCAAATATTTTGTATAATTCGATTTTGTAAATTTTCATTCTAAAAATTCAATTCATTTATATTTTATTCATAGTATTTTGATCAGTATGTCATATTTTTTTAAAAAACAAGTAAATTTTATACGTATGTAAATTATTTTAAACTATTTAATTCATAAAATGTTAGTATGCCATTTTTTCAATCAAAATTTAAAGAATGAATATTTGTTTTCATTTAGATTTAGTCATATTTTTTGTACCGATGATGAATATTTAATATTCGAAACGCGTCAATAAATAAATATACTTACTAAAAAGATTGTTTGGTGATTCAATTTAACAATAATTTATTAATTTAAATTATTGATTTCATTTAATATACAACAACTTGGAGATCAAACAAAAATACCTTTTTATTTATTTAATTTTTTACAATAAATAAAAATTTATTTAAAACATAGCTATAAAAAATTCAAAAAATGTCCAATTTCTTTTCAATTACATTTACGTCATAAAAACAGCAAAAAATTTTTATAACAAAAAGGTGGCTAAAAAAATAAATGAAATCATTTTGGACACACTTGACATTATTTTTTTGACAAACTTATAATGCCATAATTCTCTATAATAATAATAAAATTTCATGTCATACAAATTAATTAATTAATTTTACTTTGTTCCAAAAATAAAGACGAGAGTTATGCTTCTCTAAACGGATCAACCAACCCATTAAATGCAAATTCACTCGTGCCTGATTTATCAGCACATCTTCTCATCTTCTTTTCGGCAACACAAACACAAATATTCAAGTGCATGTGACTCAAAATCCAACAGTAAAATTGACATGTCAGCAGTAACCATCACTTCAGATATCCACCGAAAGGTAGCTACATATTATAAACGTGTGCAATACAGTCGGATTAACTTTCATCAAGATTACATGCGTTATTGTCAAACATTCACTCACCCGTCGGAATTTAATAGCTCAACCTTTTCAGACCATGTAAAGGCGAACATTTCATTCATGACTTTTCCACTTCTATCCTAAAAATTTTATTAAAGTGAAAAACTCAAAGTACTTATAATTTGTCATTTTTCAAGTACTTATAATTTGTCACCTCAACCATTTTTACGGCAATTGGAGTTTTAGACACAAAAATTTTTCAAAACGATCCAGTGGTTTCAAATTTTCCTCGTCCGAACGGATCACCGGGTCAGACATACATATTTTAGCTTATCAAGACTCCTTATGACCCAAAGCGTCGAAAAATATCAAGTACATGATAAGATTTTTAAAAGTTTCCCATCAATTTCATACCCCGTTTTTTTTTTCAAAATTAAAATCAAACGATTCCTTGACAATCGAAATCCACTTCTATCCTAAAAATTATAGTGAAATGAAAAATTCAAATTTCAAACTACTTATTTTTTGATCAAAACAATTTTTAAAACAAATTGGATTTACTATACCAAGGAAAAGATATTTTTCATTCATTATTTTGAAATATGTATTTAATCTTTATTATTTGCCTTACGAGTAAAATTTGGCTAATAATACACAAAACCATGGTATAACGAATATTTTCATTTTACCATGACACAAAACGAAAATATATCTTATATGTACATTAATATTTTTGTCCAAAACAATAAAGAGAAAAGAAAAAAAAAATTAATACATACACAGAAAAAGTCTTGTAGTTTTTTTTAATTGTAGCAGAGAAACAAATAGAGTAGATATGTACTTTATTTGATTTAATTTCGCAAAAAACCACTAAAAAAATTGGCAGCACTTGTTCAACCAAAAGTTTCTTTGTAATGAAACATCTGTATATATTTATCTGTGGTACAACCATCGGTATAAAGAAATATTTTTTTTGTTTTATTGATTCATTTTGTAAATCTTTTTTTCAATTAAGCTAACCCAAACACTTGCAAACTTATCAGAATTAAGGCCTCCTTCCCCGACAAACATCATGTGCATGGTGCACGAGTAGGTGCACATTTCGTGCACATTTTATTTTGACTAATTTTGTACTTTTTTGGAAATATTCTAGTGTATATTTAAAATTTAGTTGAAGTATAAATGTATTGGAGTACTAACGTCTTACAAATTTGTTTTAATTTAACATTTTTAAATCATATGAACATGTATACAAAATGTGCATAGAACTTCAAACAAAATGTTTTATGCACATTTTGTATACATGTATACATAAATACGTTAAACAAATGTTCACCATGTAATTTTATATATGTGCATTTGTTTATAAAATCCGCATGAAACATGTTTTCGAAATGACCTATATACATGTAGACGAAATGCGCATATACTTGTGCGCGAAATATATAAATTTCAGTTAGTTAAAATTCACTAGAGTTCTAACTATTTAAGATTTACATAGTTTACAAAATTATAAACTTTAGTTATCGCTTCTCGGCTTAAAGACTATGGTTACAACGGCTTGTTATGACTACACATTGGGTTAGTATAAGGCTATGATATTTCTATTAACGAATTTATTTGATATTTTGTAATATGTCATAAACATGATTCTAAGAAGTATACAGAAAATTTATGTATCTTTTGTAAACTCATCGTGAACATGTAAATGCACAAGTGGTGCATTTATGTCTAAAATGAACCTGAAAATTTCATGAACAAAATACGATTTTTCTGTAAATCTGGTGATGCACATGCTGTCAATATGTGTCTGAAAAATGTAAACATTGCTGCAAAGCTATGAATGAACATATGGTTAACATTTTAGTGCACATTTGATGCAAATGAGTCTGAAATGTCTGTGCATATATGTATGTGCTAAGGCGTTTTACGACATGTGCATGGTATGGCGCACACCATGTGCATGACATGTGTTATAAACAATTTTGTACACAGACATATTGTGTCATACACAATTAGTGCATATATCATGCATTTTTTCGAAAATTGTTTTACGGGTTCGGTTTCATTCTATAAATAACAATAGCCATCTTTGTTATTCAAATTATAAAAGGCAAGACTGTGTATTTGGAGCTTCGTTCTATAGTATAAACTACTAATATTTGATTTTGGTGCCATCAGAACTGCCTGCAAGTCAACAGTAAAAACAAGATTTTCTTCAAAACGAGGTATGTTTTCCTTGTTAGCGCCAAAATCATAACGCCAGTCACGTTAAATCTGGCATACAGCTCGATCTCCAGAATACAAAACTATTTTAAATAATCTGTGCGTGCATGTAAAGACAGCTACTAAAGAAGCAAAAAATGAATCAACCAACAGAAATCTTTCAAGTCAGAAATCTTGCAATGAGTACTCACTCTGGAAAGCAACAAAGGGACTCAAAAGAACAGTAGCGCAGATCTCTCCGATTAAAAAAGATGATGAAACATGGGCCAGAAGTGCCCAGAAAAAAGCAGATCTATTTGCATAGTAATTAAATGGCACTTTCAAGCCATTTGATCGACTCACAGAATACGAAAATAATCACCAATTGACAAAAATTCGTAAAGACCGATATCATTACTCTCAACGACATCGAAGCTTTTTGAAAAACTTTTTCTTAAAAGACTTAGGGCAGCTATAGAAAAAAGAAACCTCATACCTTCGCATCTTTGGTTTCATATAGAAAACCACTCTACCATCGAACAAGTGCACAGGATCATGAATATTATTGAAAAAATTATTGAAGTACAAGGGGTATGCTCCACAGTTTTTCTTTATGTCGCTCAAGCTTTTGATCAAATTTGGCAAACAGTTTTATGAACTATAGTTATTCCACATTGAAAAAGATTTATGCGGCAGGTACTACACTTGCTATATACAAGAGATTTGCCTAGCCTAAGCAAAAGAGCTATTGCAACCTTTGCAGATGATACCGCAATTTTTACAAACCGAAAAATTGTGGAAGAAGCAACTATCAAACTGCAATACGCTACTAATATAATTCATAACTGAATAAAAAGATGGCAAATTAAGCTGAATAAAACAAGATCCTCTCATGTTAACTTCACTTACCAAAAAGTAAGCCAAATACCTCAGAAATTCAACTCAACACGAGCTGCTTATGCAAACAAGCAAAATATCTTGGTATGACACTGGATGCTAAACTGAGATGTAAGGAACATGTTAAAAAGAAAAAAGAAAAACTGAATTTGTAATTTAGAAAGATGTCTTGGTTACTTGGAAGAAACTCAGTACTATCTATTCAAAATAAGCTGCCTGTGTATCGCCAAATACTGAAACCAGTGTGAACGTATATGGTATTCAAATATGAGGCTGTACTAAGAAAACGAACGCAAAAATTATCCAGTCGTTCCAAACCAAAGTTCTGTGTTGCATTGTGAATGCTGCGTGGTACATCAGAAATGAAGACCTCCGTAGGGACCTAAAGATAGAGTTCGTGAAGATAGTACTAGATAGTAGATGAGCGTAGCTCAGTTGTTCTATTATATTGATAAACAAAAAAAGAACGAAAAATTTGAAGACCCACATAAAATCCATAGGTGAATGTCTTAAGATATCTTTACCAAAAATACTGATTGAAATTATAATGATTGCTATTCTGTTGAGCGGAATGTGTATAAATTACGGTCCTCTACGAAACTTATGGTCTAATCGGATAAATTTGATGGGCATATGTATGTGGAAAAACATTTATTTTTTTATATAAAAGTACTTGACACATAAAACTATTTAATTTTGACAGTTAATGTCAGTTAATGACAGTAAATGTTATCACAACAAAACCACAAGTACGATAAAACAAATTTAAATTTTTATCATTCGAACAATCAAAAATAAACAATTTTCTTTATTGATTGATTTAATTGTATTTTCCACTCTTAATCAATATCACAAACGATTAAATGAACCATGACGATAATCCAAAAGCAATTAATTAAATTCAAATAAAAAGCAAAATATACATTTCATGTAACCAAATAGAAAAAAAATAACAAAAAACTTAATTAATCCAGTATAAGCAAATAAACAAGTAGTTTTAAGTAGCAAAGAATAAAGTATAAACCTTTAAAAAACAGACAAAACCATAATTTTAATGGTAGTTGGGTTGGTGGAGTTCAATGATATTTTGAAATTCTTATCGTGAATTAAAGTTTTTACACTAAAAAGTTTCCAAACTATTATATAAAATCGATGGTGATTATACAAAAACAAATTAATTGAAGCTAACGTAAACGACCACGAAACACGCTTGGCAAAATAATATTGTTTTTAAATATTAGGAGAAATAAAGTGATATTTAGTTTATCAAAACAAACTGTTGAATGTATTTGATATGTAGAGGATTAAAAGTATTTGTCTTGTATGTGTTCTAATTTATTTTCCATATTATTGATTGATGGTAAATTTGTAAGATTTGTTTGCTTGTTATCATATAAGATAACTACGTTCAACTACCCATATTTAAGCACATATTTATTAATTACCTTAGAAGTAGTTCTAAGAGCTAATGTTCGGAATTTATGGTATGTAGAACCGGATTGTTTATGTCACCCACATATGTAATCAGCAATTTAAACACAAAAACCAGATTATCATGTCTCGATAGTGAGCACTATCTGCCTGATCTATCGCATTTTCGAAAAAAAAGGTTCGTTGATGCGTCTAGTCCGAAACAATGCGCACCCAACAATGAACCGTGTTGAATAGAATTATTTTTCAACATTCACCTGTGGCTTTTCTGACCGCCAAACGCGACAGTTGTGAAGAAGAATGAAAAAAAATGTATGTGTTTCTGCCGTCACAACCATCGTTACAGAGAAAATCGCTGAAGCGATTTCAAAATTGCTTGTTTCTAAAAATAGGTTAACTTAATGATAAGAGCTGAAAGGAAGATGTGCTTGATAGCTGTACCGGAAATGTGTCAAAAAACCGTTAAGTGTTTCAAAAGAAAATGTATATATTTACTGTATATTTACTCACTATAGTTTTGCCTAAAAAACGTGAGCTTCTTAGAGTCTTCCAAATTACTTTATGCAAGACAATAGGGCTTCCGAAATGGAAGAGCAACGGGAGATCTGCTTTCGTTTGTTACTCATCTTTGGAACAAATCCCTTGAAAACTTTGGTGAGACTTTCGGTGTTGCTCTTGATATTTCCAAAGTGACAAAGTTTGGCATAAAAATCTTATATGCAAATTGAGATGTTATGGTTAGAGATGCCACAAGATGTTAGAGATGCCACTAATTTCCTCGGTGCAAAGTTTTATATCTGAACGAAAATTTCGAGTCAATGTTGATGGTATCCCTTCAGATGTATTTTTGACTAATGCAGGATTTTGACTAATGAAGGAGTTCCTCAAGGTTCCGCTTTATCCCAACTTTTTTTCTCATCTATATTAATGACTTGTTAGTTTCAACAACTAATCCTATCCATAGTTTTGCTGATGAAAGCACGCATCATGCGTCTCATGATGCACCTAAATTATATTCACCTTTAGCGCTTAAAAACTGTAGATCTAGTTTGACAGATTCATTAAACGTTGATCTAAAACTATTTTTTTTTGGGGTGTTGCTAACAATGTTGAATTAAATACGATCAAACCACGAGTTTGTCATTTTTCAAAACTGCCAACACTTAACCCTTTTCCATTGAAGTTTGATTCCAAGGATTTAATGGACAAAATGGTCCGTGAAACTTCTAGGTGTTGAGGTTGAAAATAATATGAAGTGGAATTCCCATATTTTTAACCTAGCGAAGTTCGAAAATTGGGGTTTGTAGGACGATGTCGTAAGTTTTCATTAGCTTCTTTTAATATACAAATCTTTTATACGTCCCTGCATGGATTATTGTTCTCACATATGGGGTGGAGCATACTTATGTAGTTTGAAGTATCTTGATTCTATGCAGCGGACAGCAGTTAAATTAATTGGTAGCTCAAATCATACTAATGACCTTGATTCCTTGCAGCATAGAAGAAATGTTGCTGATTTGACGATTTTCTACAAATATATCATGGATGGTTTCTGAAGAGATCAAATCGATTTTACCTAAGTTTGGAAACCTATTGCGTCATACCAGAGCATAAGTAGCAGTCCATACTTTTACGGTTCACATAATTAGACCTAGAACTGTAGCTACACTCAGAGAATTCTGTTATTAAAAACTATCAAAATAGCCATTAGATTAATAATTTGGTGATTATTATACAGCTAATCACAACTTGTGACTATTTTCACTAATTTCGTAATTACAGGCATTATTAAACTAATATTATTTGTTCGTAATATTTACTAACAAAAAAAATTTAAATTTTAAATCTAAAAACGATCGCTTTTATATTTATAAAAATTCTTATTGAATTAATAACATAATGGATTACATTCATATTAGGTATCCATTGGATAAATGACATATATTATTAGAATAATAAAGTTGTTTTTAAAATAATATTATATTATCAGATTAATAATACAATCTAATTAGATTAATAAAAGGTTCTTATTAAATTAATAATGAGATGCTTTAAAATTAATAATAGAACTTATTTAATTAATAATTAGATGTTATTAAATTAATAATGGAAATTATATTTTACACTTTTAAATAAAAGAGAACATAAATTTTTTATTAACAATTTTATATACATATTTCAATTATTTTCATTTAATTTTAAAGTATTTATATTTCACAGTTTTATTTTAAAATAATTCATATTTTTGTTTTAAAGTATTTTTAAATTTATATGTGACAAAAATTAAAAGAAAAAAAAGGGAAACTTTTATATAAAATAAAAAATATAGTAAAATATACTATATTTTACTATATTTTTCATTAATTATTAATTAAAAAATAAATTTACATAGTTAAACTAATAATATATATTATTGATTTTAATTTAACCAATCAATCAACAAATTGTTCGAATAATGTGCTATTTCTTTTTCGCCTTTCAATGTATAAAAATACTTTTGGATAAAATTCCAAAATTGGTTGCTGATTGCGGATATTTTAAGTTAAATAAATAAAATATTTTGAAGCACACATCAACTGCTTTCCATGATGTATAAACTTCCTTCCGTACATTATCAAAACATACTAGTATTGGCTTAGATCTAGATCCAGTAGTTAACAAAAGAGGCTGAATTGGTAATTTTTGATCCAAATACTTTTGTAATATCTTTTCAACATTTTTTAAAGTTTCACCTATAATGGCCAAACTGTTTTGAGAATCTCGAATCTCAAGCTTTGTTGGTTGGACGGAGAATCCTGTGCAGTAAATACATAGTTGATAGCAGAATACCATCTAAATAATATAAAACAGAAGAATAATTATATTTTAACAGACTCTAACATTGAATAGGTTTAATTGTTTTCACTCAAAAAAAGTCGGACAAGTGCGAATAAAATTCGCTCGCCAAGCGTTCCGTGAATGTAAAAGAACACAATATCAAAAATAAATGACATAAAGTTGTGTTGTAAAGTCTTTATATCGCCAGACTATTGACGCATAACAGAATAAATATTTAATCGTAGACGTCAATAGTAAATGTCAATCACATCTATGTAGAATTTTTTTGCCCGCGAATTTTTGACAGATACGACGCAGCAAGAGATAAAAGATGAGACAAAAAGTAAAACAGAGATGTATTATTTGTTTTGGGATAAATTTGTTTTCAAAACAATTATATTAGTTAAATTTTTACTTCTAGTTCGTACCATTTGTTTGTTGTGATATTTGTTTCCATAGGCGTCGTTATTTTTATTATAATTATTTTTAATTATCAAAATTTTGTTACATTGCCTACAAAATCATTAATATTTTTACTAGTTTTTGGTTTTCTATTATAATTGGTTGAATTTCAATAGTAATTTATTATTTTATGTGTTTTTTTTATCCATTTCAATAGGACCCTAATAGTTTTTTTCAATATTTTAATCGAGACACTGAATGTGCAAACAATATGGGCATGTGCAAACAATATGCGCATAACAAACAAATTTCGTGTTCGCTGGCAAAAAAATTCTACTATACATTGATCAAAAATGACACAAAAATTGTTACTTATAGCGCATTTACAGTGACATAGCAAACTAGTAGATAGTATATTAATTTGCATCTTGTCATATTTAATATGAGTTTACAGCGTAGATTGCAAAATAAATCTTTTAATCTCATAAACATATTTTAATTTAGTTTAGTTTAAATTGCTATCTGTCAAACTTTTAAAAAAGCAATAAAAATATGATAACTAGACCATTCCTCAAGTTCTTTCTCTGATTGTTGAAAAATATTTGACGGAGAAAAGAAATTTGATAATTTAAAATTTTTAGGAACAGGAAACGGTGTAGAAATCAAAATTGTTTATTTGCAATGGTGTTTACCAAACGGAGTTTAGAGTTTATCAAACTTCCTGTCTCTGTGAATTTTTTCAAATGTTTGTGTTAATTAAGCTCGAAATGCAAGGGGGGACTAACTTTTTGAGTCACTTTTTTGACAATAACTCAAAAACTGTGCATTGCAACATTCTAAAAAAAATGTCAATGTTTCTAAAATCAAGTGCTCTTTCAAACGACACCGCACCTGACCTGGTTCTAAATGATGTTTTTAGCCTTTATCATTCCCACCCCTTTAATAAATATAGTTATGAGTATCTGCCACTTTTCTATATTTTTCATTAAAAACCTACACATTTTCTATCATTCCAAATATATTTCAAGATTTTCGATGAAGTAGGGTCAGAGTTAATCGGGGCAATAAAACATTGAAAGAAAACGTCAGTTTTCAGAATTATACAAAAAATGGTGAGGTGTAAAATTCTAAAATACATTTTTAAAGAATGCTGAAACGCGAAGCCCTTTCATATAATACCCTACTCGTCTCGATAAAAAAATGTATGTTCTCAAAGGCTTTACATCGTACCTCTGTAAAACAAACGAACACAACTTTATTTATTTTTAACCCGTTATCTTGTGTGGATAGGTTAGTTTTATAAGCACCTCAAATCTTAAGTTCATCGGATCAATGGTTCACGAGATAATCGACATAATGTGAAAAACACATTGTACTCTCACCAAGTGTTCCGTATAAAAAACGGAACCCTAAAAATTACAAATGACATGTCCAAAAACAACTTTTTAACTTACAGTTGGATATTCAAATACATCAGAAACAGAAACAGAATTTCATACAAATTTGACAGCAAAAAATTCTGTTGCTGTAAAATTTGAATGGAATTCTGTTTTTCAAGTTTTTGGAGCCAAAAAAACAAATTTAAAAAACTTACTTTCTGTCGTATATTCTGTGTATTGCGAAGCTTTTCAACAATCTCTCTTAACTTTTCGTCTTTAATTTGTTCTTAAAAAATGGGCTGAGTTTTCTAAATAAATGTTGGTAATTTACAACCAAAATCGCTGGCTTTCAATGTTTCCGCTTTGAAATAAATCTCTATCTGAAAATTTTAAAAGGAATATTATTATAATTAAAATGTTATTGATATATACTAATATTGAATTATTAATTACCAGTTTATAACCAAGTGGTAATTTAAATTGCTTCCATTCGGTTAAAATTTTCGAAGTTGATTTTAATTTTTAAATGTTGCTGAGTCTCAGTTGTTTAGTCCTGTCCCATGCAGACTCAATTTCAGCCCAACTACTCTGTTCATCGAACAAAATTTCTACATGTTCTGATGAATCTGCTTCAGGAACTGAAAAACCAATTTTTTTAAAAACGGAATAGACAGCACAAAAATTTACAAAGTTTCACATACCAAACGTATGAATTCGTTTACTTGCCAACTATTTGTTTTTGTTTTAAATCAAATTTCTTATCGTTTAATAAAAGAATCTTACTTTTTCAATTTTTTTAACAACACTTTTAACTTTTCACAAAACTTTTAAATATTTTTTAAAGTTGTTTATTTAGCGTCTGTATATAAACTGTGATTCTTACCAAGATTTTATTAATCTTTATTAAAAATAATAACCTAAAGTTAGAGTAATGTATACTATTATTAATCTAATAACCAACGTTTTGAAAGTAAAAACGTCAATGATTAATCTAATAAAATGGTTATTAAAATTAACTACAAAAATAATAATTTATGTTTTTATTTTAATAGCTCTACGTTAATCACATGATTTTTTTTTGACTGTCCGAATTCATTATTTTAATAAAAATTGGTTATTAGTTTAATCAACCGTTGTGATTTTTTTAATAATATTGACCGTATTTTTATTTTAATAAACATTTTTATGAAAATAATAACAAAATGTTTTAATCGAACGAATGTGGCAATTACTTTAATAAAAATCGTTATTAGATTGATAAAATAACTTATTACACATTTTTAAAACGGGCGGTTATTAAATTTACTAACAAAACTCTCTGAGTGTATCCAGTGCAACTTTTCAATAGAGTCTCTTATATCTGGAATTCGTTACCTACGTGGGTTTTCCCTGATAACTTAAATCCTCAAAAGTTCAAAGTCGGTGTTCATAAATTTCTCAAAGAAACTTAATTCTCAATTGATTTTAATCCCTAGTTGGCATGGCGTCTTCTGATATTCAGAGATGTTAATATAAAATTTATTATATTAACACTAAACATGTCTAACTTTTAATAAAAAAAAAAAATTTTTGATTTTGTTATATTTTTGCAATATTTTATGAATTTTGGAAAAAGTTTGTATTTTTGATTTTGTACTAATTTTTATCCACGAATACAAAAAAATATATGCTTTCCATGCATATGTCTTCCATTGTAATTGTATTCATTCCACAACTAGTGAATTTGATTACAATTCTTTAACAGCTCTATAGTTTATTAAATATTCCCCTTATACAAATTAAACAACAAACTTGTTTTGTTTTTCGCTATCTTTGATGTTTTTATTTCAATATAGCGATACAAATTTTTGCATGAAAACTGGAAATTAAACTTAATATTTTACAGTCGTGGATAAAATAGCATCTTGTATTCGCTTAGGATGATGGCAATTCTTCACTCGGATGATTCCATCCACTCGCTACGCTCGTTTCGGGAAATATCATCCTCGTGAAGAATTGCCTTCATTCTAAGCTCATACAAGAATCTACTATTATTATATTTTTAGAATTTTGGAAAGAGTTTCCATATTTGATTTTGTTAAAATTTGTTTCAATATTTTTAGAGTCATGAAAAAAATTTCGATTTTTTATCTGGCGAAAAATTGTACTGGCGCTTTTACAAAGAATCTTTTGTTTATTATACATCACTGCCCAAAACCATAGAGTAGAATACTAGAGAAGTAACGTTTAACACAAAAATGTGTAAGAGAATTTAAAAATAAAGAAATATACAAAATTTCTATTTGAGATTTTAACAAATGAATAAGATATATATTTGTTTCTCTTTTTGGCCTGTTTTGTATCTTTTTAATACACATATTTAGAAACAAAATAAAAAAAAAAGAATTTTTCTCTTTTCTTCTACTTCAAATTTTATTTATTTTGTTACTTGTAAATAAACAAAAAAAGTAAAATACACGTAAAGAAATATGATAGAAAATAAAAAGTTCTTTTACACATACATGTAAATACTCCCTTTAAACATTGAAGGACATATTTTTTTTGTTTACTATTTACAAATTTTATCTTCAATTTCAATCAATTGTTTTTTTGATATTTTTTTAGTTTAAAATAATATACATTTAAGTTTATGATTTTTTGGTGTCATAGGATAGTTCGAGTTTTGATTGGAATTGATTTTAATAATTGAGATATTATGTTACATTGCAACTACTTTTAAGAAAGAATCTTAATATTCAAATGTTTGAATTAAGACGCTTGGGCATATGTTTAGGATAAATTTTGATAAATGAGAGGTTGGCGGTTTTGTTGGCGTTGATTAGGAAAGTTGTATGGTTTTCATTGTTATTGATAAATGATAATGGAGGGATTTTTTGTTACATTGTAAGTATTTTTATTTAAGAATGTTTATATTAGTATGATTTAGCTAGAACGCTTGGGTTTGTGTTTGGATTAAATATTGATAAATGCAAAGTTTGGTTTATGGCTTCGGCTTATGACATTTGCACATTCGAATTGAATGGAGTATTGGCAGAACAAATACCTGGTTAATTTTGGGGTGATATTAGGATAGGTTGCGTGGGGCAGGTCTCTTGATTGCCTATTTATTTCAATCTTCGATAACATCAGTTTCTGATATTGGATTTTGAGTAAACTTTTTAAATATGCTAATATATTTTAAAGTATGAGTTGATACAGTTATATATTCCAATCCAACTATCGGTTTTTCAATTCCTACAAAATGTTTTTTTTTATTTTTTCTATTCGTACAATAGGTTTTATCTCTGTTGTGGTACTACAGATTTCTTTAATGAACTATAGCTAAACTTTAACTATACTACTAATTTATTTAGCAGCAACGACGATTTTCAAAATATACATTTTTGAGACTGCTACTGGCCGATGATTTCAGTTAAATATTGCCGATCATCGCACGTGATGCATATGCGGATGAGAGAATCACACATATTACGAAGTGTTTGTAGATTATCTCTTACAATAAATTTGCGTGATCATCTTCAAAATGATCAATTGGCATTAGCGTTTAACGAACAATTGCTCAAAATTTAAAACGGATAAATTCAATTACAAGAAAATACACAATGCATTCGTTTTCCAAACAATTTTTGCAATATGGTGGCTACCAAAGATGCTTTAATTGAAAGTATATTTAGAGGCTTACAAGTTATTTTCACTAATCATGCGGGGCTTCGTGAGCGAGCTATTTGGCCCGCAAAAAGTATAGGTGTCAACGCCATTAATTTTAAAGTATTGACAAAGCTCGTTGAACCAATTGGCTTTCAAATATCGTATACATTTGGATAGGTTTTGATCGAAAACACTGTATTTTCCTATTTACGACGTTTAGACGAATCGCTTAGGAGTTACAGATTTTCGATGGTAACATATTATCGGATATTGATGACAAAGAGCATACTTAGTTACTTTAATTTCAATTATTTAAAAATCTTAATATAAATCTATCAACAATTATCTATCAATTATTTAAAAATCTTAATATAAATCTATCAACATCCACTATACTTTGCCAATAAAAAGCAGTTTGAAAATTTCAACATATACTACAAGCACCCATGTTCTTACATGAAATTTTAAAAATAAGACCAGCTCTTGACTTGAAAATACAATAGTTATTTACGTACCAAGGTTGTTATAAGGATTTTAACGGCCCGACGGCGATATGAGCAGCCCAAGGGCCTCTGGCCCGAGGGATTCATATCGCCTGACGGCCGTTAAAATCTATAACGACAGTGGTGCGTACAACGTTTTATTTTTCATTAAATGTATTAATAATAAATTAGAGTAATTAATAATTATTGAAAAAAAGTTTCATTTTGGTTTCCCTTCAAATAGGTTGCTATGAAAAAATATTTTGATTTCTCTCTAAATGTACATATTTATTTATAAGTACAGTGAAATTCACTTATAACGCCCTCGGTTATAACGACATTTCGCCTATAGCGTCATAAAATCAAAGTAATGGTTGAACTTGCCTTTGTTCCTATATAAAAATATTCGCTTAAAACGACTTCGGTTATTACGACATTTCTGATATAGCGACCAATTTTGCAATAAAATTTGTACAGATAGATGCACAGATTGTTCGTTTATTGCGACCGAAAAGTTCAAAAATAAAAACGTTTTTTAGACATGAGAAAAAATAGTTGTGATTTTTTAATCACAATTGGTGGTTTTTATCCTCTATATCTTTCCATTTTGGTGGTTTGGTTTACATTGTCGCAGTTTTAGCTCAGTTGATAAGGCGCTAGGTAGCCTTATAACTCAAGGAAGCCGGTTTCGATTCTCGACGGAGATCACTTTCCATTTACATTATTCAGAATGTGTGTTTTCAGGTTTGCTCGTTAATTAATCGTGAATATACCGTATCAATCTCTGAATGTATAGTAAAAGATAACGTTTAACATGTTATCTGGGATATTCAAAGCTATTGATTTATAAATGGTGGGATGCAATGATTAATGTGTTGATTTGATTCATAAAAAACTATAAGCACCATATGGAAAAACAAACATTTCATTTAAAAGGCGTTTGAATTACAAGAAATAAAACAGAAAAATTGGGAAGATTTGCGAAGTGTTGTTGACAGAGTTGCAGCTCAACAGCAACAGCGATTCAAAAATTGTTGCAATATTTATTCAATATTGCACAAGAAAACAGAATTAATTGGATCGCCGCTAAATTCTGAATTCAAATGTATGGAAATCTGAACTTTTTGCTTCCGTAAGAGACATATATTGCGGTTGGGTGCATGGCGGGGTGGGATTTTTGATGCATGAGCAAGTGTTGATGGAAGTGCATGTGACGAATTCCTATCAGCGTAGTCGAAGAAAGAGTTGCATCTACCAATTAGAAAGAGTTGTGCTTTGGCCATTGTCATTTCTAAAAATTTTTATTAAAAATTCTGTCGATAGTGATTTTTAAAAATTTTTACTACACCCTTATCCTTCGACTGAAGAGCAGATGACGTGTTTAGTGGGATAATCACTAATTTAATAAATTTTAGATTTTTCAAATGAAGATGTGCAGGGCAATTATCCAACAGTTAATTTTTCTTTAACTCGGTGTTTCGTTTTCTTAAAACATTCAATAATATTAGAAGACATCTAGGTCTTTGTATTTTCTGTATTATCCAACGGCAGAGACTTAATGCTTCTAAATAAGCTGGGTGATTTACTTTTTTCTATCACAAGCCATTCATTCGCTCTCAACTTACACATTTTTATTATTTAAATTTTTTTTCTGGAGTAATTTTATAAAACAGACCCGTTTTGTCGACGTTGTAAATTTTATTTGTAGCCGTCGAGTATTTTCGACTACGCTGATTGATAGGAATTCGTCACATGCACTTCCATCAACACTTGCTCATGCATCAAAAATCCCACCCCGCCATGCACCCAACCGCAATATATGTCTCTTACGGAAGCAAAAAGTTCAGATTTCCATACATTTGAATTCAGAATTTAGCGGCGATCCAATTAATTCTGTTTTCTTGTGCAATATTGAATAAATATTGCAACAATTTTTGAATCGCTGTTGCTGTTGAGCTGCAACTCTGTCAACAACACTTCGCAAATCTTCCCAATTTTTCTGTTTTATTTCTTGTAATTCAAACGCCTTTTAAATGAAATGTTTGTTTTTCCATATGGTCCTTATAGTTTTTTATGAATCAAATCAACACATTAATCATTGCATCCCACCATTTATAAATCAATAGCTTTGAATATCCCAGATAACATGTTAAACGTTATCTTTTACTATACATTCAGAGATTAATACGGTATATTCACGATTAATTAACGAGCAGACCTGAAAACACACATTCTGAATAATGTAAAGGGAAAGTGATCTCCGTCGAGAATCGAAACCGGCTTCCTTGAGTTATAAGGCTACCTAGCGCCTTATCAACTGAGCTAAAACTGCGACAATGTAAACCAAACCACCAAAATGGAAAGATATAGAGGATAAAAACCACCAATTGTGATTAAAAAATCACAACTATTTTTTCTCATGTCTAAAAAACGTTTTTATTTTTGAACTTTTCGGTCGCAATAAACGAACAATCTGTGCATCTATCTGTACAAATTTTATTGCAAAATTGGTCGCTATATCAGAAATGTCGTAATAACCGAAGTCGTTTTAAGCGAATATTTTTATATAGGAACAAAGGCAAGTTCAACCATTACTTTGATTTTATGACGCTATAGGCGAAATGTCGTTATAACCGAGGGCGTTATAAGTGAATTTCACTGTACTTATAAATAAATATGTACATTTAGAGAGAAATCAAAATATTTTTTCATAGCAACCTATTTGAAGGGAAACCAAAATGAAACTTTTTTTCAATAATTATTAATTACTCTAATTTATTATTAATACATTTAATGAAAAATAAAACGTTGTACGCACCACTGTCGTTATAGATTTTAACGGCCGTCAGGCGATATGAATCCCTCGGGCCAGAGGCCCTTGGGCTGCTCATATCGCCGTCGGGCCGTTAAAATCCTTATAACAACCTTGGTACGTAAATAACTATTGTATTTTCAAGTCAAGAGCTGGTCTTATTTTTAAAATTTCATGTAAGAACATGGGTGCTTGCAGTATATGTTGAAATTTTCAAACTGCTTTTTATTGGCAAAGTATAGTGGATGTTGATAGATTTATATTAAGATTTTTAAATAATTGATAGATAATTGTTGATAGATTTATATTAAGATTTTTAAATAATTGAAATTAAAGTAACTAAGTATGCTCTTTGTCATCAATATCCGATAATATGTTACCATCGAAAATCTGTAACTCCTAAGCGATTCGTCTAAACGTCGTAAATAGGAAAATACAGTGTTTTCGATCAAAACCTATCCAAATGTATACGATATTTGAAAGTCAATTGGTTCAACGAGCTTTGTCAATACTTTAAAATTAATGGCGTTGACACCTATACTTTTTGCGGGCCAAATAGCTCGCTCACGAAGCCCCGCATGATTAGTGAAAATAACTTGTAAACCTCTAAATATACTTTCAATTAAAGCATCTTTGGTAGCCACCATATTGCAAAAATTGTTTGGAAAACGAATGCATTGTGTATTTTCTTGTAATTGAATTTATCCGTTTTAAATTTTGAGCAATTGTTCGTTGAACGCTAATGCCAATTGATCATTTTGAAGATGATCACGCAAATTTATTGTAAGAGATAATCTACAAACACTTCGTAATAGTGATGGGTAACCTCAGCTAAGCTAGCGATCCGTTCAGACCGGATCGTTCATTTGCATTGACCGATTTAAAAACATCGGTCTTCGTTCAATCGGTCACTTGCAAAACTATTAAATATTTCAGTCAAAAATAATAATAAAAATGCCTCGTTAATAGGTCTAGAACCACATCCTAATTAATAAGCAACAATCTCCATAAATCTAAGACCAATTCGTCTAAAAAGTTGCGAAGGGTATTCAAAACTTTTCGCAAAGAGGATGAGTAGCAAAATAAAGAAGAAAGCCTCTTCTGTTTAAAAAAATTATTGCTCATATACTAATGTAATTTTTTTAAAAATATTTATAAATCATTGCTTAAAAATCTATACATCTATACTATAGTACATCTCCTATTTTAAGCCACCCTGTATTTGTTTGTTTTCTACCGTTTGTCTTAAAGGATTCTCCTTTATAACATATTGCAATCTCATTTTAATGAGCCATACAGTCTAACATCTCATCCTCTAATTAACATTCAATAAAAAAAATCCTCATCTATTCTATATATCGATTTAAGAAAAAACATTATTAAAAACAAAATTGCACTATTGACTATAGAATAAGGAATATAATGTTTAAGCCCTGACATGTAGAAAATTGTTCATTTTTAACTAAAGCTGTAGCTAATGTACAACAAACAATTTTTTTTACAGCAAATATTGCATACAAAATTAAATTAAATCTGAAAAACTTATATGAAATTAATTCTATTATTATTAATTATCTACTAACAAAAACTAAAAATAATAATAAAAATAATTTAAATACATATAAATATGTATATGTACAAACAAATGTTTTTTTTCATAAACATTCATTAATAATTAACATAAACAAACAATCATCTTCATCATAATCAATTTTTTCCACTTTCATTTCACAATTATTCATAATTTGTAAAAGTTGAATGAAATCCATTTCTTTTTTTTCAATGTCATTTATATTTTCTTCAAAAATTTATTTTTCATTCTTTATGTTCAATCATTCTTTCTTTTCCGAACGAACTTATATTTAATTTTGTTTATTTTTATCATTTTGTGTTTTGCTTATTTGTTGAACGAGCTGAACGAGGTGAACGAGGTGAACGAGGTGAACGAGCTGAACAAGTTCAGTTTTTGTTCTTTATGATAAATTTTTCATTACAATATTTTTTGTGAATTATTTTGTTTTATACGCAGGTCATTTCTTTTGGCGGGCGTGTTGTTTTGTTTATTAGTAAATTCGAACCGTTCAGTTTTTGTTCTTTATGATAAAATTTTCGTTAGAATGTTTTTTTTTCTATTTATGATTTTAATAAATGTATAATGTATATGGTATTGTTAGTTTGGTTTTGTTTCATTGATTCTTAGTTTTGTGTTTTTGTTAGTGTTATTTTCATATAAAGGTTTGAAAATTTTTAATTTTCATTGTTAAATAAAGTGCGTATATTTTTTATAATTTTTAAATGTGTATTGGTTTCTTTATGTTGTTATGAAAATCTGCATGATTAGTTAGATACATTTTTTCTTTTTTTTTATGCGAAGTTGTTGAATAAATGTTTGAGAGGAGAAAAACAAATTCGCATATCACAATGATCGGAGTCAAAATTTGATCGTAATGAAAATTTGAAGACGAAGTGATATTGGAGGTGCATTATTACTTTTTATTGAAGGTTTATTTGAGGTGTATTATTGAAATCATATTCAAATCCAAAACTACGTTTTTAATTTAACATATGGATTTCGAAAAAGTTTGCATGATGTTAATTGTTAAATGTTAACTAACACTGCTGCCATTATATTATATACTAAAAGACGTTCATTGCACATAAAAAAATGTCAATAGTACATAAAAAGTTAGTGACCGACGAACGAGGTTTCTTTTATTACTGAACGATCGGTCGTGGTTCACTGGAGTGATCCGTTCAATTAACTTCGGTCGTTCACGACCGACACATCACTACTTCGTAATATGTGTGATTCTTTCATCCGCATATGTATCACGTGCGATGATCGGCAATATTTAACTGAAATCATCGGCCAGTAGCAGTCTCAAAAATGTATATTTTGAAAATCGCCGTTGCTGCTAAATAAATTAGTAGTATAGTTAAAGTTTAGCTATAGTTCATTAAAGAAATCTGTAGTACCACAACAGAGATAAAACCTATTGTACGAATAGAAAAACTAAAAAAAACATTTTGTAGGAATTGAAAAACCGATAGTTGGATTGGAATATATAATCAACTCATCACGTATCAACTCATACTTTAAAATATATTAGCATATTTAAAAAGTTTACTCAAAATCCAATATCAAAAACTGATGTTATCGAAGATTGAAATAAATAGGCAATCAAGAGACCTGCCCCACGCAACTTATCCTAATATCACCCCAAAATTAACCAGGTATTTGTCCTGCCAATACTCCATTCAATTCGAATGTGCAAATGTCATAAGCCGAAGCCATAAACCAAACTTTGCATTTATCAATATTTAATCCAAACACAAACCCAAGCGTTCTAGCTAAATCATACTAATATAAACATTCTTAAATAAAAATAATTACAATGTAACAAAAAATCCCTCCATTATCATTTATCAATAACAATGAAAACCATACAACTTTCCTAATCAACGCCAACAAAACCGCCAACCTCTCATTTATCAAAATTTATCCTAAACATATGCCCAAGCGTCTTAATTCAAACATTTGAATATTAAGATTCTTTCTTAAAAGTAGTTGCAATGTAACATAATATCTCAATTATTAAAATCAATTCCAATCAAAACTCGAACTATCCTATGACACCAAAAAATCATAAACTTAAATGTATATTATTTTAAACTAAAAAAATATCAAAAAAACAATTGATTGAAATTGAAGATAAAATTTGTAAATAGTAAACAAAAAAAATATGTCCTTCAATGTTTAAAGGGAGTATGTATGTGTAAAAGAACTTTTTATTTTCTATCATATTTCTTTACGTGTATTTTACTTTTTTTGTTTATTTACAAGTAACAAAATAAATAAAATTTGAAGTAGAAGAAAAGAGAAAAATTCTTTTTTTTTTATTTTGTTTCTAAATATGTGTATTAAAAAGATACAAAACAGGCCAAAAAGAGAAACAAATATATATCTTATTCATTTGTTAAAATCTCAAATAGAAATTTTGTATATTTCTTTATTTTTAAATTCTCTTACACATTTTTGTGTTAAACGTTACTTCTCTAGTATTCTACTCTATGCCAAAACTAAAAATAATGTTCTCATAAAAGTCTTTTGCCAAAAACTATGTAAAAATTCTTAGCCTCTCCTCAGAACACTGAGATTTCAGCCGCTCTATATTTTTGCATTAAATATCTAGGCATTGCTATTGTGCGTAAATTTGTAGGATGGGAAATATTTCTATTCTAATTAATATTCTTTCCGCAATCAATGTGATTAATGGCTGATACTTGCAGGTCAATTATTGCCATATATGCTATGCGTATATTAAACAACATTATGAGAATTTAATTTTTTGTGGGATTTTTGTAAGCAATTAAGCTCAAGTAAATAAGAAAATAATTTGATTTTTTTCAATTCGAAGGAATGGTTGGAATGTTTTGTTTATGTAAGAATATAGGGAAATTTAAAAAAATTTAAGTATATCTTATATATTAATACGCTAACGAAAAATTTGTACAACTTAAGGCTTTTTTATTCGCGGATGGATTCATTTCAAATTTTTACTGCTAACTGGTATTAGTGTAACTTAGATTTTAAAGATTTTTTCACATAAATCGGATCATAAATAAAATAGTTATAGACGAATTAAATTTATATTTTTGAAATAGCCGTTGAGATTTTTTGTTTTATTTTATTTGCATCGCACGCTCATATTTTGTTAAATTTGTCAGATGAAGATAGAATTGATAGAAATGAAATCATTAATAAATTTGTATGTACTGAAATCCCTCATCCCATTCTTTTTCCTAAATTACATGAATATGTGAAACGTCATATGATGCATGGACCATGTGGTGCTCTAAATCCCAACTCTGTTTGTTTGAGAGATGGTAAATGTAGTAAGAATTTTTCAAAACCTTTTTCTGAAAATACTAAAGAATCTGTGAATGGTTATCCTTTGTATCGTCGACGTGATAATGGTATGAGTGTTGATGTACGTGGTGCATCTCTTGATAATAGATATGTTGTTCCATATAATCCTTATCTTCTTGCAAAATTCAAGTGTCATATTAACGCGGAAATATGGACGACTGTTAAAAGTGTGAAATATGTTTACAAGTATGTATGTATATAAAGCGTATGATTCTGCCAATGTTGAATGGAGAGAATTCAGTGAATAATGATGATGCGATTGTGGGAAATGAAACTCAAGATTTTTTGAATGGACGGTATGTTGGTTTGTCTAAAGCTGTTTGGCGCATATTTGAATTTCCAATGCATTTTCAATCTCCTACAATTATTCGATTTGATTGTCATTTGCCTAATAGACAAAACGTTTATATCAGGAATGGTAATATGACTGGTGCAGTCGCAAATGTATCAAGAACAAAATTGTTAAATTTTTCCATTTGAATTCCATTGATAATTTAGCTAATGAGCTTTTGTATACAGAATTACCATTACATTATGTTTGGCATGATCAAAGTAAATCGTAGAAAAAAAGACAACGTGGGGCTGATAAAGTTGTTGCTCGATTATATATGGTTACTCCAAAAGATATAGAATTGTTTCATATGCGTTTACTTCTGTTGCATGTTCGTGGTCCAAAATCTTTTACTGATCTACGTATGTATGAAGGTGTTGAGTACCCTACTTTTGTTGCAGCATGTGAAGCTCGAGGTATTGCAACAAATGATAATGAATGGCGTGACTGTTTACTTGAAGCTTCAGAAATTCAATCACCAAAACAGTTACGTCAATTATTTGCATTTATCTGTGGGTTGAATGTTCCTCCGAATGCTTTAGCTTTATGGATTGAATTTAGAAATAGTATGATTGAAGACTTTTTACGAAATTACGATGAAGATGTGCCAATTAACCGAGCCTTGATTGAAATTAATGAAATTCTTCTTACACATAATACTTCATGTGGTGATCTTGGTCTTCCGATTCCACAATATAACTTACAGATTGGCGATGTACGTCATTTTGATATTGAAGAAGAAGCCATAGTTTTCGATAGAATGTATGAAAAGGCAAATAAAGAGCAACGTAGTGTGATTGATATTGTTTTGCGTGAAGCTCAATTCCATGATACTGGAACTAATGTTTTTTTCTTGACAGCTCATGCAGGTTGTGGCAAAACTTTTGTTCAAACGGCAATCATTCATAAATTTAATTCATTAAATCTTTCGTGTATTGTAACTGCCTTCAGTGGTATTGCATCAACTCTTTTGATTGGGGGGCGAACTTTGCATAATGTTTTCAAATAACCAATTCCATTATTAGAGAATTCAATGCCAAATATAACTCCAAACAGTGTACATGGCACATATATTAATAATGCATCAATCATTATTATAGATGAAATTTCAATGTGTTCTATTCATGCTTTAAAATTAATTGATCGTTTGTTAAGAGATTTGACTCCAAACGAAGAAAATAAAAATAAACTGTTTGCAGGTAAAACTCTTTTACTGAGCGGCGACTTTCGCCAAATTCTTCCAGTTATACCGCATGGCTCACGTTCTATTTTATTTGAAAATTGTATTACATCTTGGCAAGAATTTATTAACTTTAAAGTTTTGAAATTAAATCAAAACATGAGAGCTCTCTCTCATGAAATTGAATTTGTAGAATTTCTCAGAAGACTCGGTAATGGTGATATGCAAAGTTTTCCACAGTTTGGTTCAGATATCATTGCAATTTCTCATAACTTGATAGGCAATCCAGACAATATTATTGAAGACATTTTTGGAAATATTTCTGATACAATTTTATCTGATGACATTTTGAGTTCCGTCATTTTAGCCCCCAAAAATAATGATTGCAATGAAATCAATTCTAAAATCTTGAGTATTATGCTAGGAGAGGAGAAAGCATATTTTAGTTTTGATAAAGTTGTTTGTGATGACATTCGTGAGCAGAACAATTTTCCAATAGAATTTTTAAATAAATTGAGTGTAGGAGGTTTGCCACCTCATAAATTAGTTTTGAAAGTGAATTGCATTGTTCTCCTCTTACGTAATTTAACTACAGGTCAAGCATTAGAACACGAATGCGTGTAAAAGTGATGCACCGAAATTCAATAGATTGTAAAGTTTTGACTGGTGTCATGCGAGGTGTACAAATTCTAATTCCACGCAATCATTTGACTTATTCTGGAACTCTTCTTCCATTTGAATTTCAAAGAACTCAGTTCCCTATTATTCCTGCTTTTACTAAGACTATTAATAAATCTCAAGGTCAGACATTCAACAGAGTTGCCATTTTACTTAAAGAACCTGTATTCACACATGGTCAATTGTATGTTGCTGCAAGTAGAGTGCGTGCGTTTGAATGTTTGAAATTTTATATTTATGATACATCTGACCAAGGTCATTTGTTCAACGATGATAGAGTTTTCACAAAAAATATCGTCTTCCCAGAAGTCATTGTTACCTGATTTTTTCTCACTTTTCTAAAAAACATTTTCTTCTTTTATGAGTATTAGTGTCTGTGCGTTTGCTTTTTTTTTTTTTTTAGAAATATAAACATGGATATCGGTCGTTATGCGGAATTGGTTGTGCGTCAACAGGAAATGGAGGCGATAAAAAAAGTACGGGTACTTTTGGATGATCTGGAGCTACATTAGCTTATTTTCTGAGCACTTGAATAACTTCATTTTCTCTTATTTTGATTTGTTATATTCTTTTTGGAAATATTATTGCTTTTATTTTTAATTTTTTTTTTTAGTTGCGTTTGAGGCGGTTTACGAGCGTGCATGCGATTTGAATTTATACCATGAATTGTATGCCGAGCACCAAATTCTATTGTTCAATGGCAATCGTTATTGTGTAGGTCCTCTATACTACACGTATTCTTTAGAATATTTGCATCATTGCGAATAGGTTTGATTTTCTCTATGTTTGATGTTGTATTGTCTACAATGACATTATTCGTAATGCATTGTAGGCAATACTATGTTAAAAACAGAAAATTAAACATTTAGCAATGATATTTATATACTAAATAAATCCAATTTTCATTTTTCATATCAAGGTGTTGTAGTCTAATGACAACAGAGTTTTTTCCAATATAGAGTTTCAATCCTTGATTTCCTAAAAGAAGCTATTTTTTCAGCACTGTATTGTACGCAATACCTTCTGCCGCACCAAACAAATATAATTCTATATCTTCATCTATAATTTTTCCTTTTGTAACAGGTCGTTCAATAAGTCCGTAGGATAAGTAAGAAAAAAACAACATTTTGACAAAACTCGATTTTTTTATTCAACATAGTTGCCTTCGAGGGCGATACAACGAGTATAGCGATTTTCCAACTTTTCTATACCACTTTTATAGTACGATTTCTCTTTCTCGTCAAAATAGGCCTCAGTTTCAGCGATTACTTCATCATTGGACTTAAATTTCTTTCCAGCAAGCATTCTCTTGTGATCTGAAAACAGGAAAAAGTCGCGGGGGGCTAAATCTGGAGAATATGGTGGGTGGGTAAGCAATTCCAAGCCCAATTCATTCAATTTTGCCATCGTTTTCATCGATCTGTGACACGGTGCATTATCTTGGTGAAACAACACTTTTTTCTCTTGCAAATGTGGCCGTTTCTTTGCGATTTCAGCCTTCAATCGATCCAAAAGTTCACAGTAATACTCGCTGTTGATGGTGGTTCCTTTTTGGAGATAGTCGATGAATATTATTCCGTTCGTATCCCAAAATACAGACGCCATCACCTTACCGGCCGACTGTTGCGTCTTTGCTCGCTTTGGATTCGGTTCGTCGACTGCTGTCCACTCAGCTGACTGTCTTTTGGATTCTGGTATGTAATTGTGAAGCCATGTCTCATCCATTGTCACATATCTACGATAGAATTCCCTTTTATTGCGGTTTAACAGTGACAAAGACTCCTCCGAAGCATCGATTCGTTGTTGTTTTTGGTCGACTGTGAGCTCACGCGGCACCCAATTTGCACAGAGCTTTCGCATACCCAAATGTTCATGTAAAATGGTAAAAACACTACCATCTGCTACCTTTACAATGTCAGCTATTTCGTGCACCTTCAATTTGCGATCGTTCATAACCAATTTGTGGATTTTTTTTATGTTTTCTGGAATAACAGCCTCATTTGGGCGTCCACTGCGCTCTGCATCTTTTGTGCTGGTACGACCACATTTAAATTCAGCCATCCACTTCTCTACCATTTTCTCGATGGAGCAGAGTTTGGATAATGTTTATCAAGCCATTGTTTGGTTTCCACTGTATTTTTTTTCATCAAAAAGCAATGCTTTATTAAAATTCGAAATTCACTTTTTTCCATTTTTTTTTCAAAAACAAAAGTTGCTTCACACAAAATGCTATAACTCACGAATAAATAGTCAGATTGCTGTCAAATTTATACACGTATCGTTTGAAGGTTAGTACTAAATAAAAATCATATGGAAAAAATTCTAGTAACGCCATCTATGTGTCATCCTATGGACTTATTGAATGACCTAGTATGATTGTTATTATGCGTGTGAGTGTGTGTATGTGTGTGGGTGCGATTCTGACCAGAACGAAGGGATGCCTTGACGTGGCGGTTGAGCTTTAAACAAAACCCTTCAACAATGCTTATTTTTGATTTTCAGAAAATTTCGATTCGTATTTCGTAGTAAATGAATCGATGGACTTGAAAATGTATATATGTAAAACTCCTGCAAGATAAAGCCTTTGTGTGTGAATTTGGGTTCTCGGCCTCGATATGCGTGTTTTTTAATTTCATATTGAGGATGAAGTTGCCATTCAGTTTTATCATTTTTATCGTTAAACATATTTGAATATTTGTTTTGGATAATAATTGCTGTTTCAATTGTCTATTAATATATAAAAATATAAAATGTTCATATATGACCAAATTTCGGTCACGGGATTTCCTTACAAATAAAGCTGATATAATTAAATGGAAGAGAATAAAATCATTTTATAGCTTACTTTAAAACTTATATAATCGCTAATTTTTGAAGTGAAAACTTCTTTAGGGGCACCACACACAGATTTTTCCGTTGGTAGTAAGTTAGTCTGATCCGTGACGCTCTGAAATGAAAGGCTTTTTAAGATTTAAATTAAAATCTATATATCATTGCTTAACGTTTCAAATTGAAGTTATATTGCTACTGTCTTTTGCAATTTGCATTCGAGTCATCAACGGTATTTTGCTTTGTTTGGTCAATGTTTTTTTTGAACATAATTTTTTTAAGAAATTAAAAATAACGTATGAAAGATAGTATAACCTGAAGGCTGAAATAATTACATTTGTATATCAAAATTATATGTATTGGAATTTTATCATCTTCACTAAAAATGTTTTCGGCTTGGAATTGTATATAATACATGTTTCTAAAACTAAGTGAAAACTTAATACTTGTAACTTGATACTTCATTAAATCGATTATATCGATTTAAAGCTCACAATTACCAGACGGAAATCGCATAAATTCTATACAAAGAAGCATAGCTTATGTATGATTAAACATGGATGGCAATCATGATAAATTAAATAATTAAAAATGGTGGCAACTAGCCGATAGTGATTTGCAAACGGCAACAATGCGCATTAATACCAATGAATTTGCTTAGCTTTCCTCAGAAGGATTTGTAAAATTTAAACTTGTTGATCTATGGGTGTGACAACCACGCGTACTTTAGTCCCTGCTATTGGCATATAAGTCCTATTTTGACAATTATTTGGTTTACATTGTGTGGTTAGTGTGTGTAGTTAGCGGTTTGTCGTTCTGACTTGTTTCTCATTTATTCTACTAATACGATCCAAATACTACTAATACGATATCAATTGATTGCGATTGCCAATGAAGTTTTCACTTCTGCCGTGCAGTCTTAAGCACACTCTCTGTTTTTTTATATATCCGAACAAATCAGCTGGAGTGCTGATTATCTAGTTTATTGAAA
>CAVNZG010000074.1:0-88360 GCA_963693315.1 Diogma glabrata
GATTCGGGAATTACGCTGGATAGCGTTGATGAGGCATTGGCGGATGTCCAAGAAAACCATGAGGTACATGATGATATCAAATCAACGTTGGGCGGTGGTAACACATTCAATACAATTGATGATTCTATTCTGGAAAAAGAATTAGAGGAATTGTTATTAGAAGATGCCTTCCCTGATGTTGTACTGTCTGATATTAATAAAAACGACGGAAATGAAAAGGAGAAACCAAAGGATGCAATATTAAATATGGATGACTTGATACAACGTCGTATGAATGAATTAAGAATTGAGTTTGGTGATGGATGTTTTTTTTTTAAAAATAAAATTCAAAAAACTGACTCAAAAAATGTATATCGCTAAAAACTATAAAATAAAAAAAAAATAAAAAAAAATTTTAAAAAACACACTTTTATTGAAAATGAACTAAAAACTAAAAAATAAATTTTGCATTGACACAACACGATTTCCGAAAAACAAAGGTTATATTCAAACGTTAAATCTTTTATTAATAACTATATGTTTGCTTTCAAACTATAATAAGGAAATAAATATTTAAATATCTTTTTAAACAATTTAACACAGATGGCAAAATTAGATGTACAGACTAGAATACTATTTAACTAGAAGTTTTGTTAGATAAATAATTTTCCGTTACAGTTTTTTACAAAAAATAAAAGTGGGTGGCGCAGTCAGCGTATTGAACGTATTACATCACATTTCTTGTATTATAAGTGATTTATAATCCTTTAAAATAGTTGAATTAAGTTTTAGTATTTATACTTATTACTTAATTAAGATTAAGAATTAGCACATTTTCTACATATTTAGTGCCCTTCTATATTGACTACGCCACCCACTTTTATTTTTTGTAAAAAACTGTAACGGAAAATTATTTATCTAACAAAACTTCTAGTTAAATAGTATTCTAGTCTGTACATCTAATTTTGCCATCTGTGTTAAATTGTTTAAAAAGATATTTAAATATTTATTTCCTTATTATAGTTTGAAAGCAAACATATAGTTATTAATAAAAGATTTAACGTTTGAATATAACCTTTGTTTTTCGGAAATCGTGTTGTGTCAATGCAAAATTTATTTTTTAGTTTTTAGTTCATTTTCAATAAAAGTGTGTTTTTTAAAATTTTTTTTTATTTTTTTTTTATTTTATAGTTTTTAGCGATATACATTTTTTGAGTCAGTTTTTTGAATTTTATTTTTTAAAAAAAAAACATCCATCACCAAACTCAATTCTTAATTCATTCATACGACGTTGTATCAAGTCATCCATATTTAATATTGCATCCTTTGGTTTCTCCTTTTCATTTCCGTCGTTTTTATTAATATCAGACAGTACAACATCAGGGAAGGCATCTTCTAATAACAATTCCTCTAATTCTTTTTCCAGAATAGAATCATCAATTGTATTGAATGTGTTACCACCGCCCAACGTTGATTGGATATCATCATGTACCTCATGGTTTTCTTGGACATCCGCCAATGCCTCATCAACGCTATCCAGCGTAATTCCCGAATCAGAAAGCAATTTTTTGATAGTTTTAGAACCAATTTTAAAAGCTTCCAACACTTTAGCATCACTCGTTGTATCTTGAATTTGAGATTGTAGTATTTGTATATGATCTAACGAAGATGAAACTTCGCTGAATTTCGTTTGCCATCTCTAATCAACTCTCATATTGTTATGTCTAAATCTTTAAATTCATTTTCAATTTTATCAATAATTTTCAATAAATATGATAAATCAAAATATGTAAAATGAATTATATTAATGCTAAGATGATAATGATGTAAACTTTAGAATCACCTTGTTTAGTTGTTGTATTAATCAACTTGTTTTGTAATTTATTATTGTACAGTTACCTTACTTTTATTATGTCCGTATCATTATCATCATTTGATATTATATTGTTAGTTAGTCGTTTGTTGGCAGTCAATGTTAAATAAAACATTAAAATTATAAAGTTGTACCATATTAAAATATGCTTTTATTTATCAAAACTTAAAAGTTAGTTTCAAAGAAATTAACAAAATATTTTTCTGTTTTTTCTAGATTATAAAAAGAACGTTCAAGCTCATTGATGGTGTGACTTTTTGTGCGGTGGCACCGAATTTTATTATAATTTTTGAGTAATTATCTATCGACTCTGTTCGTTTTCTAACTGTTGAATTGCTAACAATGCACCTTCATTTGTTAATTTAAACTCTAAATTGGAATTGGTAAGCTTTTCGATAGCATCGGCTAAGGACATAACAGATTCGGTTAAATGTTCCATTTCCCTTTGGATTTTTGTTGCTTCATTCTACAGATAAGAATAGAAATTAAACCTCGAGACAACAGAATCTTGAATAAAAACTCACCTTTAAACTTTCAATTAAAACATATTCTGTGGAATCATCTTTTGTTTGTATCATTAAATTTTTAAATTATTGAGACTCTTTGAAATACTTTTTTATCAACGAATTAAAACTCCTTCAACTCCATGTATACTGTCAAATTTCCATGAAATCATTTTTTAATTTAACTTCCTCTTTCTGAAACATATTCTCTAATACCGTTGCAAATACATAAGGAATTATAATATTACGCTGAAATGTATTTTTCAATTCTTTTATATTTATATTGCTTTCCTTATAAAGGATACAAACAATATTTTGTTATGGCATTTTTCCAAAATTTTAATTTAGAATCGTAATTAACAGGATTTAATGTTCGAACTCTGAATGGAGCGAACAAAGCATCGATTCTTACATCATCTTTCCATTCATCAGGATAATACATTTAATATTCTTTTTATGTACAATTCTGGTAATTTTAACAAAACACCTGGAAAAACACAAGTTTTATAAATGTATATTTCAATTAGATTTAGTTAAGATTTTTATTTTACCCCACAATGTAATATCCAAGTTCTTTTGTGAACTGGATTTTGTGTTGCCGTGATGGCTGTTTTAATATTCTTTTTATATACAATTCTGGTAGTTTTTCTGTAATTATAACAAAACACAAGTATTATAAATGTATATTTCAATTAGATTTATTTTAAATTATTATTTTTCGGCTTGAAAACTTACCAATGTAAAACAAATTTGATAATGTATACCAAAATGAACTAAATGTCAAAATTTATATGGGTACACTAGTTCTGATTCTTACCACCAGAAGTTTCCTCTAATTTTGACGATGGGTATAAGAGAGATTGGTATAATAAAGATTTTTCGATATAAAACTAACAAAAATGTGTAATATGTCATATATTATAATGATATACTCAGTATGAGCGAAATTCCAACGTAGAGAATGGGATATTCAGATCTTATGGATTTTCATATTTTCATACATAATAACTGATTTCTAATTATCATTGCTGTATGTAATCTGTCAAATACAGCAAAATAACGATTTGAGCTTTAAGAAAAAAGGTCTATAAGCTTTCAAATGTCATACTTTTATTTTTGTTTTGTGTTCATTATAAGGCCTTTTATCCATATAAAATGACACAAACATGTATGATGTCTATGATTATAATGATATACACAGTATTACCAAAATTCCTTCGCTCAAAATGAGTCAACCAGTTTATGGGGATTTCAGTGCAATTCTTTAAAGTCTTTCAGAGTGAAGAAAAATTTGAATTTTTTTTCTTCAGTTTTATAAAGTTTTGTGCTTTAAAAGTTTTAGAAATACGTACTGACTGCTTTAACAAACTTGTCTTTTCAATTTGGGATCAATCACATAATGGGAAGTTACTGAAAAATGAATCACAAAATTCCACCCATCAAAGCTCTCAGATGTCAAGTTAAATAAAAGTGTGTAAAAAAACGCTAGGCCTAAATTTTGTAAACCAAGGAGCATTCCATTTGCGTTTCGCGAAGATGTCGAAAAGGAATTAGATCGATTAGAAAAGGACGGTGTCATTTCTAAGATCGATAATTCAGAATGGGGTACGCCTTTAGTCGCGGTATTAAAAGAAAACGGTAAAATTAGGGTATACGCTGATTACAAAAGTACCTTAAATAAGGATCTGGAAGATGTCCAGTATCCGTTTCCAAAAATTGAGGAAATATTTAGGGAATTACAAGGTGGACAGCTTTTTACGAAATTAGATTTAGTAGCTGCCTATAACCAGTTAGAAGTAGATGAGGAAACAGGAAACCGTTTAGCGTGGAGTACTCATAAAGGAATTTATAGAATGAATAGGTTACCTTTTGGAACGAAGCCAGCTTGCGCTATTTTCCAAAGAGAAATTGAGAAGGTATTACAAGGGTGTAAAAAAACGGTCAATTTATTAGATGACATTGTGGTAACAGGTCAGACATTAGAAGAACATATTACAAATTTAAACTCTGTATTGAAAGTTTTAAAAGAGAATGGGTTTAAATTAAATATAGCGAAATGTGAATTTTTCAAAGAGGAAATTAAATATCTGGGACATGTAGTTAATAAAGACGGGTTAAAAAAATGTGACTCGAAAATAGCGGCAGTAGTAGAGGCACCGAGACCTAATAACGTTACAGAAGTTAGAGCATTTGTAGGTATGGTAAACTATTATGGGAAGTTTGTTCAAAATATATCTACAATGCTAGCCCCGTTATATAAATTGGTTAGTAAAAACGAAAGATTTGTATGGACCAAAGAATGTGAAGAAGCTTTTATGAATTCTAAAAAAGAATTAGTGTCAGATAAAGTATTAGTACATTTCAGTCCAGAACGTCCTATGGTACTAGAATGTGATGCATCAAACTATGGTATAGGTGCGGTATTATTACATATCATGGAAGATGGCGTGGAGAAACCAATTTGTTATATTTCACGAACATTGTCTAAATGTGAGAAGAATTATGCGGTAATTCATAAAGAAGCATTGGCAATATACTGGGCAGTCAAAAAATTAAGCCAGTATTTAATGGGAAACAAGTTTACTATTAGATGCGATCATAAACCATTGGAGAGTTTATTCAGTCAGAATAAAGGAATTCCACAAATGGCAGCAGGAAGGTTGCAACGATGGGCATTATTTCTTTCTGGATTCAATTATACTTTAAAGTATGTTAAAGGTCGTGATAATACGAAAGCTGATGGTTTATCACGATTACCTCTGAGAATTAAAGAGAATGTCGAATCAGTAGTTGATTATATTAATTGGGTCGAGGATTTCGTACCTGTTGATATGAATCAAGTCATAGATGAAACTAGAAAAGATCCTGTGTTAGGCAAAATTGTGGTTTATTTAAGAAACGGGTGGTCTGAAAGAGTAGAAACTGAAATGGTTCCATATTATCGTAGAAGAAATGAGCTTTCAATTGAAAATGGAGTTATAATGTGGGGATATAGGTCGATTATACCTTTTAAACTCAGGAAAAATTTATTAAAAGAGTTACACTCAACACATTTAGGTTCTACCAAAATGAAGGGAGTTGCTAGATCATATTTCTGGTGGCCATCGTTGGATAGAGAAATCGAAGAACTTTCTAATAAATGTGAGTTATGTGTTGAAGGTAGACCAGAGCAAGCTAGGTCAAAATTAACTAAATGGCCTATGGCTTCAAGACCGTTTGAAAGAATCCATATAGATTATGCGGGTCCGTTTGAGGGTAAAATGTTTTTAATTATTACCGATTCCTATAGTAAATGGCCCGAAGTATTCGAAGTTCCAAGAGCTGATACCACGAATACATTGGGAAAGTTACGCGAAGTTATTGCTAGGTTCGGTTTACCAAAAACTATTGTCAGTGACAATGGTGCAAGTTTTATTTCTGGTGAGTTTGAAGAGTTTTGTAAACTGACTGGAATAATTCATTTAACTTCACCCCCATTTCATCCAGCGAGCAATGGAGCGGCGGAAAATTCGGTAAAATCTTTCAAAGCTTCCATAAAAAAGTTAGTTAGGGAAAATAACAACTTAACTTTACATACACAATTACAAAGATATTTATTTGTATATAGAAATGCACCACATTGTACGACTGGTAGAAAACCATCGGAAATGATATTTAAAGATGAAGTATCTATTCGTTTTAATCGTTTAAAAATGTCAGTCAAAGACGGCGTGGATAGCCAAATGAGAAATTATAATGGTAATAGAATTAGATCACAATTAGATATAAACGATGAGGTTTACTATAGAGACTATAGAAATAGAAAAAAAAGTTGGAAAAAAGGTATTATTTGCGATATGTTAGGGAAGTCTGTTTATTTGTGCAAAGATATGGAAACGGGTATTATAAATAAACGACATATAGATCAGTTGATTTGGTCTAAAGATTTTCAAACAAAAAATAATTTAGTTTTGCCTATGGAAACGGTCAGTCAAAATAATGAAATACAAATGCAGAATGGGAATGATACTTGGATTCCAAGATATAGGCCAAACGAACAAAGTAATTTAATAAATTCAGATGAAAATAAAGTGGAGATGGTTGATTCTGAAATTAATTCTAGTTTTAGTTATAATGAAAACGTAGAAGAAAATAATGTAAACGATAATGGTGAAAATATTAAAAATGATAAAATAAATTTAACAAATGCAAAGGAAAATGTTTTAACGGATAGAAATAAACCGGTGGAAGGTTATGAGAGACCTAAACGTATAATAAAATGTAGAAAAAGATTAATAGAAGAGTTGTAAAAAAAAAAAAAAAAAAAATATTTTGTTTTTTGTTTTGAATAATAAAAAAAAAAAAAAACACTAAGATTACTTATTGAATTGTTAATGTTATTATTAAGTAGTAGTTTACAAAATAAAATTAATGTGAATTCATATAATATTATTTTATATAATTATAAAAAAAAAAATCTTAGAATAGGGGTATGTGATGGTGTGAACCTACCTTTACTATAGAGTAAATCTATTACTTTTGTGTTATAATAAATTGAAATTGTATTACTCCGCGAAGTATAATTATTAGATTCTAGAAACATGTATAGTAGAATAGGCGTGTATTAACAGCCAGAAAAATTGTTTTATTATTAATGAAGAAATAAATAAACTGGTGTTAAAATTAAAAGTGTTGTGTTTCATTAAAGTGAAAACATAAATAGTAGTACAGTATACTACACTGTTGCGTAAACTTTAATAAATATTTATGTATATTGTATAAAATGTCGCATAATTAGTGCCTAATTTACTTTATTTTCATTTTAATATTTTCACAAACAACAAAATAATCGAATAATTTGAAAGGAATACTAGATCATAAAATTTGTTTAACGTGTAATTGGTTGATAAAAACCAATACTTACAGACTCTAACACTTACAATCGAATCAAATAGCAATGCACGGTCCCTATACATTTCAATTCTGTTTCTGAGATTAATTATACGTTTAGCAAACAATTATGTTGCTCGGAGATTTTTTTCAAATTACATTTAGTTATATGAATTTAGTAAGTTACCTGACGGAAAAAGGAGTTTTACGGAAAAACTTTATTTGTCCATACTGCAATAAAATTGTGCAGTATCAATTCAATCATGATAATCTGGTTCTACGATGCACAACATCCTCCTTCGTGGTAAAAAATAATAAAAAAAAAAGAAACAACGTTGTTCTGGAAGTAGTAGTTTATATGAAAACACTTGGTTTAAAGGAACACATGTGATATTGCAGAATTTATACAAAGTAATTTATTACTTTCTGTTATTAAATTCACCAAGGCAGCAAATAATTAGTTCGAATTTACAACTTTCGTTGCCTTCTGTAAATAGAATTTTGATAAAATGTGGTCAGGTAGGCAGAGGCGTAGCTAGGGGGGGGCGGGGGGGGGGGCGGTCCGCCCCGGGTGTCACCCGTTTTGGGGTGACACCCGAACGTAAAAAACTTAAACAAACCATCACAATGTTTTCAACGATAAATCACTTCGAAACCGTTTTGGGGTGACACCCGAACGTAAAACAACTTAAACAAACCATCACAATGTTTTCAATGATAAATCACTTCGAAACCGTTTTGGGGTGACACCCGAACGTAAAAAACATAAACAAACCATCACAATGTTTTCAACGATAAATCACTTCGAAACCGTTTTGGGGTGACACCCGAACGTAAACAACTTAAACAAACCATCACAATGTTTTCAATGATAAATCACTTCGAAACCGTTTTGGGGTGACACCCGAGCGTAAAAAACTTAAACAAACCATCACAATGTTTTCAACGATAAATCACTTCGAAACCGTTTTGGGGTGACACCCGAACGTAAACAACTTAAACAAACCATCACAATGTTTTCAATGATAAATCACTTCGAAACCGTTTTGGGGTGACACCCGAACGTAAAAAACTTAAACAAACCATCACAATGTTTTCAACGATAAATCACTTCGAAACCGTTTTGGGGTGACACCCGAACGTAAACAACTTAAACAAACCATCACAATGTTTTCAATGATAAATCACTTCGAAACCGTTTTGGGGTGACACCCGAACGTAAAAAACTTAAACAAACCATCACAATGTTTTCAACGATAAATCACTTCGAAACCGTTTTGGGGTGACACCCGAACGTAAACAACTTAAACAAACCATCACAATGTTTTCAATGATAAATCACTTCGAAACCGTTTTGGGGTGACACCCGAACGTAAAAAACATAAACAAACCATCACAATGTTTTCAACGATAAATCACTTCGAAACCGTTTTGGGGTGACACCCGAACGTAAACAACTTAAACAAACCATCACAATGTTTTCAATGATAAATCACTTCGAAACCGTTTTGGGGTGACACCCGAACGTAAACAACTTTAACAAACCATCACAATGTTTTCAACGATAAATCACTTCGAAACCGTTTTGGGGTGACACCCGAACGTAAACAACTTAAACAAACCATCACAATGTTTTCAATGATAAATCACTTCGAAACCGTTTTGGGGTGACACCCGAACGTAAAAAACTTAAACAAACCATCACATGTTTTCAACGATAAATCACTTCGAAACCGTTTTGGGTGACACCCGAACGTAAAAAACTTAAACAAACCATCACATGTTTTCAACGATAAATCACTCAGAAACCATTTTAACCAGGTTATCCATATAATTTTAATTTATAAATTGTGATAACTTATAAATGTGTCCTATAAATGTGTTATTGGTTCAAAAAGAATCTATTCTACTTTTTAAAATTTTTGAGTTATTACGTGAAATAAAATTTTAACAATATTAATCGAATCAACATGTTGAGCATTGAATCCCATCACCACAATTACTCAATAGCTTTGAATATTCCTATAGATACCATATTGACAGTTTTTTACGATACATTATTTAGTATGCAAGCATGATTATTTAATGACCAGGTCTGAAAACACATATGCTGAATAATGTATAGGAAAAGTGGTTTACGTCGATAATGTGGCACCCTTTGTCGATAGGGTGGCACCCTTGAGTTACAATGTCTCTATTCCAAAATTATTTCTAAAATATCCGCTTGACCTTACTACCTAATATATGTTTTGCATTTCAAACAAATTAATTGCAAACACCTAAGGAAACTAACAAACAATCAAATTACCGTGTTTGTAAATGATCTCAAAATAATTTTTTTTCCTTTATCTTGAAACTCAAAGAATAAATTGAAATAGATCGTTTTTCAATGGACACAAAAATAATTACTGTGGAATAAAATGGCAGTTATGCAATTACTGCAGTTTTGCAAATTTTTGTAGGTTGATACATACTCATACTGTTTGTTTTCAGTTTTATATATTTATATATTTGAATTAAATGAAAGTTTATCATTTAAAATTACATTTTGTTGGGTTTTAAATCCCTTGGAAATTTCAAACTCATCAAGTGATTCTTTTAAAGGGCTACATAAATGTAAAGCCTTCAATTTTTTTTTAAAAGTGGTGTAGCTATTGTTATTAACTATGTAAATGGTTTGCAAAAATAAACTATAAATTTTGTTTATTTTTCTTCTTAGGCAGGTATTCCTTAAATCAGTCTTTAAAACATTTTCCGGTTTTCCCGATGTAAAATTTTTCATAAAAATCACATTCAATTTTGTAAATTATTGAGCATGATTCTAATTGGATATTTAATTTTGGTTTCAATTCTTTATATAAAATATCTTTTAGGATTTCATACTTATATTTTTTTAAATAGTTCCTTATAATATTAGGCTATGATTTGTATATTCCATTTTATCAAATATTATTTAATATAAGTTGTTACAAGGAAATTTAAATAAATTAATTTTCTTGGCGGTGTATTTAGTCGTTAACACAGTGTACTTATTATGAACTATGTACCTATTATGTATCCTACAAATATATTTAGAATTAATGCTTTGCTGATACCTATACTATAATTAAAAATATTTTTTAGATTTCGTTTAGCAAATATCCCAAAAAATAAATATGCCACGAGGAGTTCATAATTTTTAAAGAAAAAGTTGGTTCCAGCAGAGAAAGACCAAATCTATAAATATGTTACAAAACCCGATGATATCCAAGGTTCATCAAAAGAAACTGATGATCACGTTGATGCAACGAATGTTTCAGAGAATATTGGCTCATCTTCGGAAAGTAACAGCAACAATACAGAATTAATAATGATAACCTATGATGACGAATTAGAAAGGAATAATGAAAATGACAGTGATAATGCCGCTAATGCTTCTACTATCGAAGACAGTATTTGCATGGGTGAATCACTTCAGGACTTAAGAGATGTATTACATTGGAATATACTCGTCTCTGGTAATGTTCGCATTGAAATCATAAAAAAAGAAAGTGAACATTTTCAAAATAGAGAAGGGTCGTTTGTTACTGTATCTAGACACGGGCTAGACATAAAAGGTGATGTTCGCCATCTTTCTAAAGAATGGTTTTATAAAATGATGAATAATGGTGAAAAAATTCTACGGCCATGGATTGTTTATTCTCCTGTAAATAATAACTTGCGTCCTGTATTGCTTCTGTTGTCGTGTATTTGCTGTCACCAATAGTAATAATACAAAATCAACATTTACTACTGGATATCAGAAGCGGTGGAAGCTAAATCCCAAAGTGGCCGAGCATGAAACTTCAAATGAACATCTGGAAAATTTTGAAAAGTGGAAAACTTTGGAAATGAGGTTAAAAATTTATAAAACGATACTAGACGCAGCCTTGCAATTAATATACAATAAAAAACAGAAGTGGAAACATCTTTTATCAAGATTATTGGATATAACTTTGTTTTTATCTAAACAAAACCCAGCATTTCATGGACATGATGAAGGACAAAGTTCTTCAAATAAAGGCAATTTCTTAGAACTAACCAAACTATTGTCAAAGTATGATGTAGTGTTAAAAGAACACATTTTGAATTTGGAGCATGGTAAATCACCAAAAGTATCATATTTGTCACCAGATATACAAAATGAGTTCATAAATGTTTTAGCGATCCACGTAAAGTTTAAGCTTGTCAACGAAATTAAATCGGTTAAATATTTTGGAATTATGTTTGATAGCACACCTGACATTTCACATATTGATCAAATGTCAGAAGTGATTCGTTATGTGAAAATTGATGGTAGTTAAGTGGAAATCAAGGAAGTATTCCTTGGATTTTTTCCTTTACGTGGAAAAAGCCGCTGATTTAAGCGATGAAATTCTTACACTGAAAAAAAAATTGAAGTAATGATAACCTCATCTCGAAGATGGCAGTTTATTATTCATGCAAAGAAAAGATATTTACAAACAATTTCACCGTGATTGGGACAACTACTCAGTACTCAGTAACATTTTCCTGATAACAGAATGAGGTGTAATTAAAATATAAAGTGCTATCCAATATAACAGTAGTTGAATAAAGTTAATAACTATTTCCATGAAAACATATATCTTTGGCCTTATATCATGAATTTTTCATTTTAAAATTTAAGTATTTGAGATTAATTGAACTATATTTTATTTCCACATTAATATTTCATCTGATTGTCTCAACTGCATCGGCTTATCATTGTACGGTTGTTGAATCAATCTCGTATTTCGATTCGCCATATCTGCCCGCACGGTGAGGTTGAGACAACTGCATTTCGATTGGAAATAGGACATGTTTTTTTCAGTGTAAAAATCTTGAAAATGATGGTATAGATGTTATGAATTGTCGCTCCCATAGGTTATGATAATGCAGCTGTTATGAGTAGTATACATGGAGAAGTGCAAGCTATTATTAAAGCAAAAAATAACAAAACAATTTTTGTGGGCTGCAAAGATCATTCAATTAATTTATACGGCCAACACTCGTCAGTGGAAGCAATTTTTACATGTTTTTCTGCTTCAACTAGCCGCTGGGAAGTACTTGCTAAACACAACAAAGCAACTGTTAAAATACTCTTAACAGCGCATTGGAGTGCTCATTATGCTGCAGTAAAAGTATTGGCCGAAAACTTTGATGGGATTGTGGCTGAAATTGAGAAGTTAAGTGATCAACAAGAAAATGTAGACACTAGAGGCGCTGCACAGAACCTTAACAATGCAGCATGTGATTTTTCGTTTCTTTGCTATCTTTTGTTTTGGAATGATATTCTAAGAGAAATAATATCTGTGCTCAGATTGGATTGCAAAGCACGGGCTTGAATATTGATCAATTAGCTACAAAAATAGAGTCAATTCATAACGAAGTCTCATTGTAAAAGAGGCAATAGATCTTGCTGCGAAAAAATCGGAGGACTATGACATTCCAATGGAAAGCCGAATTCGTCATAAAAACGCAAAAAAAAAAAATAAAAAAAAATTTTAAAAAACACACTTTTATTGAAAATGAACTAAAAACTAAAAAATAAATTTTGCATTGACACAACACGATTTCCGAAAAACAAAGGTTATATTCAAACGTTAAATCTTTTATTAATAACTATATGTTTGCTTTCAAACTATAATAAGGAAATAAATATTTAAATATCTTTTTAAACAATTTAACACAGATGGCAAAATTAGATGTACAGACTAGAATACTATTTAACTAGAAGTTTTGTTAGATAAATAATTTTCCGTTACAGTTTTTTACAAAAAATAAAAGTGGGTGGCGTAGTCAATATAGAAGGGCACTAAATATGTAGAAAATGTGCTAATTCTTAATCTTAATTAAGTAATAAGTATAAATACTAAAACTTAATTCAACTATTTTAAAGGATTATAAATCACTTATAATACAAAAATAAAAGTGGGTGGCGCAGTCAGCGTATTGAACGTATTACATCACATTTCTTGTATTATAAGTGATTTATAATCCTTTAAAATAGTTGAATTAAGTTTTAGTATTTATACTTATTACTTAATTAAGATTAAGAATTAGCACATTTTCTACATATTTAGTGCCCTTCTATATTGACTACGCCACCCACTTTTATTTTTTGTAAAAAACTGTAACGGAAAATTATTTATCTAACAAAACTTCTAGTTAAATAGTATTCTAGTCTGTACATCTAATTTTGCCATCTGTGTTAAATTGTTTAAAAAGATATTTAAATATTTATTTCCTTATTATAGTTTGAAAGCAAACATATAGTTATTAATAAAAGATTTAACGTTTGAATATAACCTTTGTTTTTCGGAAATCGTGTTGTGTCAATGCAAAATTTATTTTTTAGTTTTTAGTTCATTTTCAATAAAAGTGTGTTTTTTAAAATTTTTTTTTATTTTTTTTTTATTTTATAGTTTTTAGCGATATACATTTTTTGAGTCAGTTTTTTGAATTTTATTTTTTAAAAAAAAAACATCCATCACCAAACTCAATTCTTAATTCATTCATACGACGTTGTATCAAGTCATCCATATTTAATATTGCATCCTTTGGTTTCTCCTTTTCATTTCCGTCGTTTTTATTAATATCAGACAGTACAACATCAGGGAAGGCATCTTCTAATAACAATTCCTCTAATTCTTTTTCCAGAATAGAATCATCAATTGTATTGAATGTGTTACCACCGCCCAACGTTGATTTGATATCATCATGTACCTCATGGTTTTCTTGGACATCCGCCAATGCCTCATCAACGCTATCCAGCGTAATTCCCGAATCAGAAAGCAATTTTTTGATAGTTTTAGAACCAATTTTAAAAGCTTCCAACACTTTAGCATCACTCGTTGTATCTTGAATTTGAGATTGTAGTATTTGTATATGATCTAACGAAGATGAAACTTCGCTGAATTTCGTTTGCCATCTCTAATCAACTCTCATATTGTTATGTCTAAATCTTTAAATTCATTTTCAATTTTATCAATAATTTTCAATAAATATGATAAATCAAAATATGTAAAATGAATTATATTAATGCTAAGATGATAATGATGTAAACTTTAGAATCACCTTGTTTAGTTGTTGTATTAATCAACTTGTTTTGTAATTTATTATTGTACAGTTACCTTACTTTTATTATGTCCGTATCATTATCATCATTTGATATTATATTGTTAGTTAGTCGTTTGTTGGCAGTCAATGTTAAATAAAACATTAAAATTATAAAGTTGTACCATATTAAAATATGCTTTTATTTATCAAAACTTAAAAGTTAGTTTCAAAGAAATTAACAAAATATTTTTCTGTTTTTTCTAGATTATAAAAAGAACGTTCAAGCTCATTGATGGTGTGACTTTTTGTGCGGTGGCACCGAATTTTATTATAATTTTTGAGTAATTATCTATCGACTCTGTTCGTTTTCTAACTGTTGAATTGCTAACAATGCACCTTCATTTGTTAATTTAAACTCTAAATTGGAATTGGTAAGCTTTTCGATAGCATCGGCTAAGGACATAACAGATTCGGTTAAATGTTCCATTTCCCTTTGGATTTTTGTTGCTTCATTCTACAGATAAGAATAGAAATTAAACCTCGAGACAACAGAATCTTGAATAAAAACTCACCTTTAAACTTTCAATTAAAACATATTCTGTGGAATCATCTTTTGTTTGTATCATTAAATTTTTAAATTATTGAGACTCTTTGAAATACTTTTTTATCAACGAATTAAAACTCCTTCAACTCCATGTATACTGTCAAATTTCCATGAAATCATTTTTTAATTTAACTTCCTCTTTCTGAAACATATTCTCTAATACCGTTGCAAATACATAAGGAATTATAATATTACGCTGAAATGTATTTTTCAATTCTTTTATATTTATATTGCTTTCCTTATAAAGGATACAAACAATATTTTGTTATGGCATTTTTCCAAAATTTTAATTTAGAATCGTAATTAACAGGATTTAATGTTCGAACTCTGAATGGAGCGAACAAAGCATCGATTCTTACATCATCTTTCCATTCATCAGGATAATACATTTAATATTCTTTTTATGTACAATTCTGGTAATTTTAACAAAACACCTGGAAAAACACAAGTTTTATAAATGTATATTTCAATTAGATTTAGTTAAGATTTTTATTTTACCCCACAATGTAATATCCAAGTTCTTTTGTGAACTGGATTTTGTGTTGCCGTGATGGCTGTTTTAATATTCTTTTTATATACAATTCTGGTAGTTTTTCTGTAATTATAACAAAACACAAGTATTATAAATGTATATTTCAATTAGATTTATTTTAAATTATTATTTTTCGGCTTGAAAACTTACCAATGTAAAACAAATTTGATAATGTATACCAAAATGAACTAAATGTCAAAATTTATATGGGTACACTAGTTCTGATTCTTACCACCAGAAGTTTCCTCTAATTTTGACGATGGGTATAAGAGAGATTGGTATAATAAAGATTTTTCGATATAAAACTAACAAAAATGTGTAATATGTCATATATTATAATGATATACTCAGTATGAGCGAAATTCCAACGTAGAGAATGGGATATTCAGATCTTATGGATTTTCATATTTTCATACATAATAACTGATTTCTAATTATCATTGCTGTATGTAATCTGTCAAATACAGCAAAATAACGATTTGAGCTTTAAGAAAAAAGGTCTATAAGCTTTCAAATGTCATACTTTTATTTTTGTTTTGTGTTCATTATAAGGCCTTTTATCCATATAAAATGACACAAACATGTATGATGTCTATGATTATAATGATATACACAGTATTACCAAAATTCCTTCGCTCAAAATGAGTCAACCAGTTTATGGGGATTTCAGTGCAATTCTTTAAAGTCTTTCAGAGTGAAGAAAAATTTGAATTTTTTTTCTTCAGTTTTATAAAGTTTTGTGCTTTAAAAGTTTTAGAAATACGTACTGACTGCTTTAACAAACTTGTCTTTTCAATTTGGGATCAATCACATAATGGGAAGTTACTGAAAAATGAATCACAAAATTCCACCCATCAAAGCTCTCAGATGTCAAGTTAAATAAAAGTGTGTAAAAATAAATTTTGCATTGACACAACACGATTTCCGAAAAACAAAGGTTATATTCAAACGTTAAATCTTTTATTAATAACTATATGTTTGCTTTCAAACTATAATAAGGAAATAAATATTTAAATATCTTTTTAAACAATTTAACACAGATGGCAAAATTAGATGTACAGACTAGAATACTATTTAACTAGAAGTTTTGTTAGATAAATAATTTTCCGTTACAGTTTTTTACAAAAAATAAAAGTGGGTGGCGCAGTCAGCGTATTGAACGTATTACATCACATTTCTTGTATTATAAGTGATTTATAATCCTTTAAAATAGTTGAATTAAGTTTTAGTATTTATACTTATTACTTAATTAAGATTAAGAATTAGCACATTTTCTACATATTTAGTGCCCTTCTATATTGACTACGCCACCCACTTTTATTTTTTGTAAAAAACTGTAACGGAAAATTATTTATCTAACAAAACTTCTAGTTAAATAGTATTCTAGTCTGTACATCTAATTTTGCCATCTGTGTTAAATTGTTTAAAAAGATACTTAAATATTTATTTCCTTATTATAGTTTGAAAGCAAACATATAGTTATTAATAAAAGATTTAACGTTTGAATATAACCTTTGTTTTTCGGAAATCGTGTTGTGTCAATGCAAAATTTATTTTTTAGTTTTTAGTTCATTTTCAATAAAAGTGTGTTTTTTAAAATTTTTTTTTATTTTTTTTTTTTGAAATTCAAATATACTTTTACTTTATTGTACTTCCCTAAAGTACCATCAAATAATTCTTTGTTCTCATTTATAATTTGATCTTTTATTTCTGACAAATTTATTGTATTATTTCTCAAGTAATAATTCTGATCACACTCTTCTTTACAATTTACATTAATTCCTAAAATTTTTATTAAATCTCTACCTATTAACATTCGTTTCCCACCTTCAACCACTAAAGTTGGGTGTTTCACGATTTTATTTAAATATTCGACACATATTTCTGTCTCCCCCAATGGAACAATTAAACCTCCATTGTAGGTTCTTAAACGAATATCGGTAGGATTCAACATATTCTCATTGAAAATAGTTTTAAAAATATTATTAGGAATTATTGAAATTCCGGCACCAGTATCAAGTTCTGCTTTTATTAAAATATTATTAATTTTGACATCCACATAAAAAGGATTGTCAACCTCTGATAAATTACTATAATATAAATTAACATCGCTATAACTATCTTGTCTTTCTAACATATAATTATTTTTCACATTAACTTTATTATTATTATTTATATTTTTATTTTCCTTACATATCTTAGCTAAATGACCCTTCTTTTTACAAATATTACATATAATATCTCTATATTTGCAAATTTTAAATGTATGATTATTTTTACCACATGCATAACATAATATTTCTTTAACTACTTTACTATTATTAAAATTATCTTTTCTATAAATTTTCTTTGAAAAATTATTATGGTGTTTATTACCTTGTAATTTGTGTATCTCTACATCCCTTTCTTCAATTGTTGTCTCTTTCTGTATTGCCACTTTCACCAAATCTTTTAAATCTTTATTTAAATCTTCTTCACATAATCTATCTAATACTTGGCCTTTCTTGATTCCTGTTAAAAATTTGTTCTTGACATGTTCCTCCATCATGTTTCCAAACTTACATGAAATTGCTGCACTTTTAATACGTACAAACCACGTGTTAACTGACTCCGCATTTTCTTGTCTTAAATTAAAAAAAATTATTCTTTTTCTTAATACAGACTCCTCTTTACCGAATTGATTCTTCATCAATTTTATTACATCCTCGTATGATAATTCCTTTGGCTTTTTTGGATACGATATTTCCCTAATTATCTCAAAAGCCCTCTGATTTATTGTAGTCAAAATAACTGACACTTGTTTCTCAGCTTCCACTGAATTTGCGATAAAATATTGCTCTAACCGCTCCTCATATACTTCAAAATCATCTCCGATGTTGAAAACAGGAACATTTCCCAAACTTGTGGTGCGTATAATAGTCGCCATTTCGCTATTATTACCATCAGTTTCCATTAATATTTCACGTGTATTATTAAACTTTTCCGATTTTCTCGTCGCCAAATTTGTAGTATACTGTACTACTATTTATGTTTTCACTTTAATGAAACACAACACTTTTAATTTTAACACCAGTTTATTTATTTCTTCATTAATAATAAAACAATTTTTCTGGCTGTTAATACACGCCTATTCTACTATACACGTTTCTAGAATCTAATAATTATACTTCGCGGAGTAATACAATTTCAATTTATTATAACACAAAAGTAATAGATTTACTCTATAGTAAAGGTAGGTTCACACCATCACAAACAGGAACGGAGATTTTTAATAATATTAAAGAAAAAGTACGATTTGATTTAATATATGTAAAACGACAAACGTCAAACTAATTTCAAATAGAACCAAAAGTTTGTATACTCAACACTTGGCGCGTAACAATCAGATACGCACGATCCCTATATGAAACCAAAAATTTCAAACAATTGCTGAAGTTAAATAAAATCAATATATACTACTCGCGTCCTTTGATTAAAATTTTACAATTTTCATCCAAAAATATTATTTTATTTTATGCAACATCGTATGCAACACCACATAAATTCAGCTGAAAATCGTCTTTTTATCTTCTTTATTAGAACCAGGAAAAAGTTGAGATTCAACAAATTTGTTTCTTTTGCTTTTCGAATCTTAAATCCAAAAACAAAATTGTAAAAAAAAATCCAGATAAAAAGTTATTTTGCTTTCTTTATGGCGATTTTTGAGGTTTAAATGATTAAAAACAAGAGAACGGATGACGTCCGCCATGTACATCCTTAACTAAATATGGTCAGGAAGTGTACTTTAATCACATATAAAAAATTCAGTTTAATCAAAGAAGGGCATATTAAAGTGGAAAATTACCAAAATTAGTTTAACAATCCATAAAGGGACGTGGTTGGACATAAATCTTTCAAATGTGAATTGTGCACAAATCGATACAAAAGAATCGTTTCAACGACATATACAAATTTCACATTCAAATTTTCGATATCAATGTCAGCTTTGTAACAAATAATAGAATTAGCCAGCATTCGAACTATTTTTGATTTTTTATTTCAACGAATTGCTGAAAATCACCAGCAACCCAATAAATAGTTTTGCAGATGATAGAACTTTGTACAAGTCGTTCGAACCCCTTCCTTCAAACTGTAAAATGCACGAACGAATTAATCCTGCCCGCTGCCATAAACGTGAATAATGACCTAAAAAAGTCGCCGATTGAGGTGACCGATTTCAAGTCTACCAAAACACAGCTGTTGATTGTTTCCAGATCAAAGACTGAGTTCCTCAAAAATATTTTATTCAGTATGTGTGATGAACCATTAGGTGAATGTAAAAACAGGCTGTGACTATCTGCACGGTCCGCGGTATATGCGCGGTATACCGCAATAATAACGCGGTATGCCGCAATAATAAGGCGGGTATACCGCAATAATAACGCGGTATACCGCACTATTAATGCGGGCTCTAATATATTAACGCATTGCATCGCTATAGTAATACGGTGTACCGCATCGACTATCATATCAACAAACACAGGCCGCTTGGAATACATTTTTGATAAGTAGACAATAGAATTTATTGACAATTTTTATAATGGAAAAAAATTTACAATTCTATTCTATTTAATAATTTATTATTCAATTTGTGGGACTTTTATTGGGTCAAGAACCCAATTTAAGATTTAATATATGCTGTGGTTGATTATTTTTAATAAGGTAGTAAAGTTTGTGAAAGAAAGCATTGTAAAGGCTGAAATTCACATAAAACAATCAGAATTCCATACAAATTTTATAGAAACAGAATTTTTTGCTGTCAAATTTGTATGAAATTCTGTTTCTGTTTTATGTGAATGGCCGGCTTAAACGATGAATTTTGTGTTAAATATGACAAAAATGTCAATGTTTATGCTATGTGCATGCCATATATTAAAATAATTTGTATAAGACAAAAGGTAATCTAGATTACAAGCACGTATATGTGGGCACGATTACTTAAACTTTAAGGCGCAAGCGGATTTTTTTGTTTTAGGATACTTTGAGAAGTAAATTACAAAATTTTTTTGAAAATCAGGCCCCGGGACTAAGATAAAGACATTTGAAAAATTCGTACAAAAATACACTTTTTACCATATGTTGCAATTCAAATGACGTTTAATGTTATTTTTGATATACATAATACAATTTCAAAGAATCTACATGAATAAATTAAAAAATAATAATTATAATTTCGGGGGTCCGTAAATTAAGTAAAAGGGACAGTTTTGATCTTGATCAGTGAGTGATTCTATATCAAATAAAAAAAAACCTTGGCGCCTAAGTAGAAGTAATATCCCCCGAAACGTATCCTAGTCTCGTTCAAATCTTCAATATTTATTTTTGCTTTATTTCCTATGTGCTTATAAGATAAACGATCAAAACTGTCCCTTTTACTAAATTTTCTTAATTTACGATAAAAATAACAAAAAAAAAATCCACTTGCGCCTAAGTTAAAGTAATCTTGCCTAATTTGGAATAAATTAAAATCAAATATGATTTTCATTTTTTTCCAGCCTATATTATCGGACAAGGGCATAATAAAACAAACAAAAAACATAACTATATGTTTTTTAAATTTTAGGTATAGCAATTAAAAAATATTATCATGACTCGACATGAACTTCCTACTTTTTACAAATTCTACAAAATTACGAACATGCAGCAGAGTGTGGATTCTGATCGGTTTCGTCAATTTTTTGTCAACGTTTAGACAAAAATAAGACATAATAATATTTTGTTTTTGCCAAATTTACCCAAGAAAAAAACTAAACGATAAACGTTTGTCTGAAAGAAATTCATGCAATCTAAATGTTTTAGTTATATATATCAGGGTTTTTTTTGCAGAATTGACAAAATAGTTTTTGTAGAATTAAACAAAAAATTCACAAAACCGATCAGAATCCACAATCAGTACCAGTAGCAAATAGATTCATATATTACTTGAAGAAAATGGAACTGCAAGTCTTTTTCCAACTCTAGTTAAAAAAATTGTTGAGGATTATGGACTAATGAAGCTCGTTTTCAAACTACTAAAAACTATGGTTGATTGTGAATGAATTGAATGTGATCTCTCCCGAACTGATAATGTTGCATTTACAATACATTAATGATGAACAGGGAACCAAATGTTGAAATGGCAAAGTCAGGACAAAATATATATATTTTGGGACCTTTGTTGTTTTCAATGTTTATCAATGATATTTTCAAATCTTGTCGCTTTTCTATGGTTCATCTTTTTGCTGATTATATCCAACTTCTGTATGCTAAGATCATGGACAAAAGGGGATATATGATCTCTAGGTTTTAAGCTATATACAAATTTAGTAGCATAATTAAAGGTTTTCCGCAGCACTATAAAGGTATCATTCATAGAACCCGAAACAATCTCAAGACCATAGTCAATAAGGAGCAATACCAGTGACAATATTAGCGCTTCTCAAGATGAACGGGTCTACCCCCCAGAAGTACTCGGAACGCAGTTTTGACCCAGGTCCATCACAACAATTCTGACAGAAGGTGCAACTCCATCGCTCCATTTTTTGGATAAAGAAGCAGCTGTCACTGGCCTCGATGCTTCAAACTCGCCTCCTCGTCATGGCTGGTATTGAAAGAAATTCTGAGCCAACTAAAACATGGCACTGTACAATATGTAAAAACATTTTAAGGCAAACACTACATCCGTCCAGTGTAACAGCTGTAAGGAATGGTGTCATCTCAAGAACTGCTCAGGCCTTGTCACACATAAGCAATGGATAGACCAAAAATTATATAGCGCCCTGTTGCCATGTATCAAGTCAACATTCAAGCATGATCTCGCACCAGAACACAAAGGGAATGAACACACACCCAGAAACCCCAAGCGATGTGAAAATAATGCAACTAAATTGCAATAGTCTCATAAACAAGATAGATGACATAATAGTCGCGGTTTTGCAAGAAACCAAACTAAATTTTAGATCTAAGATTAGTAATAATATCTGTGATTATAGAATTTTAAGGCTAGATAGAGGGATGGACAAAGGTGGCCTTGCCTTTATCATTCACAAAACTGTTATCTTCCGCACATTGCCAGCAGTACCGGGAACTAATAATCACCTAGAACAACTAGGTTGTTAATAATAAAATCCGGAAATACAGAGATAACTCTAGTCAATATTTATATACCACCAGTAAGCAGCTGTGAACCGTCCGTAGGACATTTGTTTTATACAAAAGACTATCTAATTCTCGGAGATGTGAATGCTCACCACGATCTAGGGCACTCACACTTGAACACCGATTCACGAGGCGAAAGCATTGCTGAACAACACCCTCGCTGGGGAAAAAAATTCAGACATTTTTAATAAAGCTAGATCTCGCTTCCTTCCAGCCGGCAGAATACAAAAGATGAAAAAAACGTTCCACAAGAAGCTTGTGTTCTTCCCACTCGAAGAGATGACATCCGCAAGGCAGATCCAGCTGACACTAGAGTAAGGACCTAATAAATATAATCAATTATAATAATCAATTTAATAAGTCAGTTACGGAACACAAACGTAATAAATGGAAAGAGCTAGTGAGTAAGTCAAGTTTTGGTCCAAGGTAAGTCAATTTTTGGTCTCTGAAAGGTCATAAAAGGCTTAACTCATCCTCGACAACCGGGAAATAACTGCATGACCACCTTCGATGATATCCCATCCAAAAACCATGGGATATGCGCAACTATATTTAACACACAGTTTACAAAAAAGCCAAGCTGTAAACATGAAAAGAAAACAAGGTCAGTATTGAGACATCTGGGCAAACTAAATACTGAACATTTAGAGGATATCACATTTTCCAAAAAAGAAGTTGGGAATGCTTTAAAGAAAACTATGTCATCCAAACTATTGGACCCGAAAGCTTCTGAGTCATCATTCTAAAACACATTGAACCCAAAGGATTGAACTATCTCACTACCACACTCAACACATCACTAAATACTTTCCAGGTACCAAATATCTGGAAAACAGCAAGAATAAGCTCCATCTTGAAACTTGGAAAACCTGAAGAAAAGGCGAGAATCTTACAGACCGATCTCCATCCTTTCATCGGTTGCAAAACTAATTGAAGCACTTCTGTTACCTTGGTTAACCAGATCTTGCAATTTGGCGACAAACCAACATGGCTTTGGGACAGCACATATTACAACCACCACTCTTCACAAGATTCAACATCAAATCTGTGATGCTCTGATCCAAAAACAACCCTGTGTTAGAACAATACTAGTTGCACTCGACCCATCAAAATCATTCGTCAGTCATCCTACACTACTAAATGATATATTTAAAACCAATCTGCCAGGTTTAATAAAGCGCTGGTTGTGCAACTACCTAAGAGGCCGGCAAACATACGTTGAGCTCCGTAACTGCAAATCAAAGATGAGAGTACTGAGACAAGGAGTTCCACAAATTGGAGCTCTTGCACCTTCACTATTCAATCTCTACTTGCCCCCCCAGAAGGAATAACTATAACGTCAGATGCAGACGACTGAACGGTGCTTGCAACAGGAAACAACAGGAAACAACCTGGAACAACTCACTAATGCTCTGAACACCTACCTTAACATCTCGAACGAATGGTTTAAAACCAGAAAACTGAAGTTTTTCACCGAAAAGTCCACCTCTACACTTTTCACCACATGGACGAAGGATCCTTATAAAAAAATCGAAAGAAATCGATAGAAAACGATTGAAAACGAATAGTTTTCTATCGTTTGCTATCTGTTTCTATCGGATTTAATCATTTTAAACGCATAGACTATATCTGCCAGATAGAAAACGCACCGTAATCTATCGTAACATATAGGATTTTTCAGTTTTCGGTTTCAATAGTTTTTCTACGATAGAATTTCTATCGTAGTTAATCGTTTTGAATTTGAAGATCACGATTGAAATTGTTTTTGGTGAAATTGAAAAAGTTTTGAATCGTTTTCTATCCGACATTACATATATAGCACCAATCGTAACTTATCGTATTCGGTATTTTCCCGTCATTAGATTTCTATCGGGCTGAATCTGAAATGATTGAGATGTTTTTAGGAGAAATCAACCAATCGTAATCTATCGTTATCTATAGGATTTTTTACTTTTCGGTATCAATGGTTTTTTTACGATGGAATTTCTATCGTAGTTAATCGTTTTAAATCTGAAGATCACGAAATTGAAAATTTTTGGTAAAACTGAACAAGTTTTGAATAGTTTTTTATCGTGCGTTCCATATGTAGCCCCAATCGTAACCTATCCTATTTTTCCGCCATCAGACTCCTATCGGCTTGAATCTGAAATTTACGAATGAAATTTTTTCAAGAAAAACAAACCAATCGTAGTCTACCGTAGCCTATAGGATATTTCAGATTTGGTTTCAATGGTTTTTTTACGATAGAATTTCTACCGTTGTTAATCGTTCTGAATCTGAGGTGATTGAAATTTTTTGGTAAAACTAAACAAGTTTTAAACGTTTTCTATCGTTTGTCAAAAGTTTGTTTGTAAGTAAGTTTGTCAAAAGTATTGTCAAAAAGAAATGCAATTGAATTGTCAAAAAAATATTGAAGAATTGTCAAAAAAATATTGTCAAGTATGTCAAAAAAATGATTTTCATTTACTTTTTTAGCCAATTTTTTGGAAAAAAAATAGCTAAAATGTTTGTACTTTGTATGAAGTAAATGTGACATGGAAATTTTTGAATTTGTTATAGTTTTTGAAATAATTTTGGAATTTTGAAAAAAGTTTCAACCTTCGATTTTGTAAGAATTTTTGGAATATTTTTAGAATTTTGGAAAAAGTTTGAATTTTTGAATTTTTAAGAATTTCTGGAATATTACTAGAATTTAGAAAAAGTTTAAATATTTGATTTTATTCTAATTTTTGGAATAATTTTGGAATTTTGAAAAAAGTTTCAATTTTTGATTTTGTAATAATTTTTGCAATATTTTCAGAATTTTTGAAAAAAGTTTAATTCTTGGTTTTGTAATAATTTACGCAATTTTTTTAGAATTTTGGAAAAAGTTTGATTTTATTTAATTTTTACAATGTTTTTGGAATTTCGAAAGAAATATGAATTTGTTTCTGTTTTATGTGAATGGCCGGCTTAAACGATGAATTTTGTGTTAAATATGACAAAAATGTCAATGTTTATGCTATGTGCATGCCATATATTAAAATAATTTGTATAAGACAAAAGGTAATCTAGATTACAAGCTCGTATATGTGGGCACGATTACTTAAACTTTAAGGCGCAAGCGGATTTTTTTGTTTTAGGATACTTTGAGAAGTAAATTACAAAATTTTTTTGAAAATCAGGCCCCGGGACTAAGATAAAGACATTTGAAAAATTCGTACAAAAATACACTTTTTACCATATGTTGCAATTCAAATGACGTTTAATGTTATTTTTGATATACATAATACAATTTCAAAGAATCTACATGAATAAATTAAAAAATAATAATTATAATTTCGGGGGTCCGTAAATTAAGTAAAAGGGACAGTTTTGATCTTGATCAGTGAGTGATTCTATATCAAATAAAAAAAAACCTTGGCGCCTAAGTAGAAGTAATATCCCCCGAAACGTATCCTAGTCTCGTTCAAATCTTCAATATATTTCAACTGGTTTTGACAAAAAAATTTATTTTTTACTTATTTTTGCTTTATTTCCTATGTGCTTATAAGATAAACGATCAAAACTGTCCCTTTTACTAAATTTTCTTAATTTACGATAAAAATAACAAAACAAAAAATCCACTTGCGCCTAAGTTAAAGTAATCTTGCCTAATTTGGAATAAATTAAAATCAAATATGATTTTCATTTTTTTCCAGCCTATATTATCGGACAAGGGCATAATAAAACAAACAAAAAACATAACTATATGTTTTTTAAATTTTAGGTATAGCAATTAAAAAATATTATCATGACTCGACATGAACTTCCTACTTTTTACAAATTCTACAAAATTACGAACATGCAGCAGAGTGTGGATTCTGATCGGTTTTGTCAATTTTTTGTCAACGTTTAGACAAAAATAAGACATAATAATATTTTGTTTTTGCCAAATTTACACAAGAAAAAAACTAAAAAACGTTTGTCTGAAAGAAATTCATGCAATCTAAATGTTTTAGTTATATATATTAGGGGTTTTTTTGCAGAATTGACAAAATAGTTTTTGTAGAATTAAACAAAAAATTCACAAAACCGATCAGAATCCACAATCAGTACCAGTAGCAAATAGATTCATATATTACTTGAAGAAAATGGGACTGCAAGTCTTTTTCCAACTCTAGTTAAAAAAATTGTTGAGGATTATGGACTAATGAAGCTCGTTTTCAAACTACTAAAAACTATGGTTGATTGTGAATGAATTGAATGTGATCTCTCCCGAACTGATAATGTTGCATTTACAATACATTAATGATGAACAGGGAACCAAATGTTGAAATGGCAAAGTCAGGACAAAATATATATATTTTGGGACCTTTGTTGTTTTCAATGTTTATCAATGATATTTTCAAATCTTGTCGCTTTTCTATGGTTCATCTTTTTGCTGATTATATCCAACTTCTGTATGCTAAGATCATGGACAAAAGGGGATATATGATCTCTAGGTTTTAAGCTATATACAAATTTAGTAGCATAATTAAAGGTTTTCCGCAGCACTATAAAGGTATCATTCATAGAACCCGAAACAATCTCAAGACCATAGTCAATAAGGAGCAATACCAGTGACAATATTAGCGCTTCTCAAGATGAACGGGTCTACCCCCCAGAAGTACTCGGAACGCAGTTTTGACCCAGGTCCATCACAACAATTCTGACAGAAGGTGCAACTCCATCGCTCCATTTTTTGGATAAAGAAGCAGCTGTCACTGGCCTCGATGCTTCAAACTCGCCTCCTCGTCATGGCTGGTATTGAAAGAAATTCTGAGCCAACTAAAACATGGCACTGTACAATATGTAAAAACATTTTAAGGCAAACACTACATCCGTCCAGTGTAACAGCTGTAAGGAATGGTGTCATCTCAAGAACTGCTCAGGCCTTGTCACACATAAGCAATGGATAGACCAAAAATTATATAGCGCCCTGTTGCCATGTATCAAGTCAACATTCAAGCATGATCTCGCACCAGAACACAAAGGGAATGAACACACACCCAGAAACCCCAAGCGATGTGAAAATAATGCAACTAAATTGCAATAGTCTCATAAACAAGATAGATGACATAATAGTCGCGGTTTTGCAAGAAACTAAACTAAATTTTAGATCTAAGATTAGTAATAATATCTGTGATTATAGAATTTTAAGGCTAGATAGAGGGATGGACAAAGGTGGCCTTGCCCTTATCATTCACAAAACTGTTATCTTCCGCACATTGCCAGCAGTACCGGGAACTAATAATCACCTAGAACAACTAGGTTGTTAATAATAAAATCCGGAAATACAGAGATAACTCTAGTCAATATTTATATACCACCAGTAAGCAGCTGTGAACCGTCCGTAGGACATTTGTTTTATACAAAAGACTGTCTAATTCTCGGAGATGTGAATGCTCACCACGATCTAGGGCACTCACACTTGAACACCGATTCACGAGGCGAAAGCATTGCTGAACAACACCCTCGCTGGGGAAAAAAATTCAGACATTTTTAATAAAGCTAGATCTCGCTTCCTTCCAGCCGGCAGAATACAAAAGATGAAAAAAACGTTCCACAAGAAGCTTGTGTTCTTCCCACTCGAAGAGATGACATCCGCAAGGCAGATCCAGCTGACACTAGAATAAGGACCTAATAAATATAATCAATTATAATAATCAATTTAATAAGTCAGTTACGGAACACAAACGTAATAAATGGAAAGAGCTAGTGAGTAAGTCAAGTTTTGGTCCAAGGTAAGTCAATTTTTGGTCTCTGAAAGGTCATAAAAGGCTTAACTCATCCTCGACAACCGGGAAATAACTGCATGACCACCTTCGATGATGTCCCATCCAAAAACCATGGGATATGCGCAACTATATTTAACACACAGTTTACAAAAAAGCCAAGCTGTAAACATGAAAAGAAAACAAGGTCAGTATTGAGACATCTGGGCAAACTAAATACTGAACATTTAGAGGATATCACATTTTCCAAAAAAGAAGTTGGGAATGCTTTAAAGAAAACTATGTCATCCAAACTATTGGACCCGACAGCTTCTGAGTCATCATTCTAAAACACATTGAACCCAAAGGATTGAACTATCTCACTACCACACTCAACACATCACTAAATACTTTCCAGGTACCAAATATCTGGAAAACAGCAAGAATAAGCTCCATCTTGAAACTTGGAAAACCTGAAGAAAAGGCGAGAATCTTACAGACCGATCTCCATCCTTTCATTGGTTGCAAAACTAATTGAAGCACTTCTGTTACCTTGGTTAACCAGATCTTGCAATTTGGCGACAAACCAACATGGCTTTGGGACAGCACATATTACAACCACCACTCTTCACAAGATTCAACATCAAATTTGTGATGCTCTGATCCAAAAACAACCCTGTGTTAGAACAATACTAGTTGCACTCAACCCATCAAAATCATTCGTCAGTCATCCTACACTACTAAATGATATATTTAAAACCAATCTGCCAGGTTTAATAAAGCGCTGGTTGTGCAACTACCTAAGAGGCCGGCAAACATACGTTGAGCTCCGTAACTGTAAATCAAAGATGAGAGTGCTGAGACAAGGAGTTCCACAAATTGGAGCTCTTGCACCTTCACTATTCAATCTCTACTTGCCCCCCCAGAAGGAATAACTATAACGTCAGATGCAGACAACTGAACGGTGCTTGCAACAGGAAACAACCTGGAACAACTCACTAATGCTCTGAACACCTACCTTAACATCTCGAACGAATGGTTTAAAACCAGAAAACTGAAGTTTTTCACCGAAAAGTCCACCTCTACACTTTTCACCACATGGACGAAGGATCCTTATAAAAAAATCGAAAGAAATCGATAGAAAACGATTGAAAACGAATAGTTTTCTATCGTTTGCTATCTGTTTCTATCGGATTTAATCATTTTAAACGCATAGACTATATCTGCCAGATAGAAAACGCACCGTAATCTATCGTAACATATAGGATTTTTCAGTTTTCGGTTTCAATAGTTTTTCTACGATAGAATTTCTATCGTAGTTAATCGTTTTGAATTTGAAGATCACGATTGAAATTGTTTTTGGTGAAATTGAAAAAGTTTTGAATCGTTTTCTATCCGACATTACATATATAGCACCAATCGTAACTTATCGTATTCGGTATTTTCCCGTCATTAGATTTCTATCGGGCTGAATCTGAAATTTACGATTGAGATGTTTTTATGAGAAATCAACCAATCGTAATCTATCGTTATCTATAGGATTTTTTACTTTTCGGTATCAATGGTTTTTTTACGATAGAATTTCTATCGTAGTTAATCGTTTTAAATCTGAAGATCACGAAATTGAAAATTTTTGGTAAAACTGAACAAGTTTTGAATAGTTTTTTATCGTGCGTTCCATATGTAGCCCCAATCGTAACCTATCCTATTTTTCCGCCATCAGACTCCTATCGGCTTGAATCTGAAATTTACGAATGAAATTTTTTCAAGAAAAACAAACCAATCGTAGTCTACCGTAACCTATAGGATATTTCAGATTTGGTTTCAATGGTTTTTTTACGATAGAATTTCTATCGTTGTTAATCGTTCTGAATCTGAGGTGATTGAAATTTTTTGGTAAAACTAAACAAGTTTTAAACGTTTTCTATCGTTTGTCAAAAGTTTGTTTGTAAGTAAGTTTGTCAAAAGTATTGTCAAAAAGAAATGCAATTGAATTGTCAAAAAAATATTGAAGAATTGTCAAAAAAATATTGTCAAGTATGTCAAAAAAATGATTTTCATTTACTTTTTTAGCCAATTTTTTGGAAAAAAAATAGCTAAAATGTTTGTACTTTGTATGAAGTAAATGTGACATGGAAATTTTTGAATTTGTTATAGTTTTTGAAATATTTTTGGAATTTTGAAAAAACTTTCAACCTTCGATTTTGTAAGAATTTTTGGAATATTTTTAGAATTTTGGAAAAAGTTTGAATTTTTGATTTTATTCTAATTTTTGGAATAATTTTGGAATTTTGAAAAAAGTTTCAATTTTTGATTTTGTAATAATTTTTGCAATATTTTCAGAATTTTTGTTTGATTTGAAAAAGTTTGATTTTATTTAATTTTTACAATGTTTTTGGAATTTCGAAAGAAATATGAATTTGTGACTTTGTAATATTTTCTCGAGAAACGCTAAATGGAGAGGTTTTTAAGTAGTTTGCTGATTGTGCCACCTTTTCTTTCTTTTTGTTTTAATCGGCGTTTATGCTCCATGTAGATGCGTTGCCAAGCTAATCAGCTTCGAATATTCACCCCGGTCATTCGCAACAGCGACATAATTACCATGGCAGCCGATTTTTTAAGGTCGTTTATTACGTCGGTCTCCCATGGTAGTCGTGGTCAACCTCGCGGTCGCCCACTCCCCGGGGTACTAACGTACATTTTTCTAATCATTCCAGACTGTGAATCGGCTCGTAGAATATGCCCAAACCACGCAATCCTATTAGAACGGATACAACCTATTATATCAGGACCCTCAAGAAGATCTCTGATCTTAAAGTCATATCGGGTTCTATACTCTCCATCATCTGTCTTAAGTGGACCAAAAATGTAGCGTATGATCTTACACTCAAATACAGATTAATGTGATTCGTCATTTTGTGCAAGGGTCCACGTTTGTGACCCATACATCACAACCGGTCTAATCAATGTCTTGTATAACTTGAGCTTGGTGTTAGTTGATGCATACGGTGATCTAAGGAGAGGCTTAATTGAGTAGAAAGTCCGATTACCTGCAGCGATTCAAGCTTTCATATCTGTAAGTATGCTGTTGTTTGAGTCAAGCATTGATCCCAAATATTTAAAAGATTCAACTCCCTCAATTCGTTCATCGCCACACATCAAATCTTTCTTCTCAGCCTCTCTTGAAACATTCATATGTTTGGTTTTATTGTAGTTAATTTGCAGACCAATTTTTCTAGCACCACTCTCAAGTAGAGTTGAAACACTTGAAAGCCTCACTCATAACAGCTTCACTTCGGCCGAGGATGACAACATCATCAGCGTAAGCGATCATCTGTACTGAGTTTATTGACAAGATATTGTTGTTAGTAGGTAGTTTCTTTTGACGGCACACATATTCCAAGGCTAAATTAAAAAGTATAGGGAAGACAGCATCACCTTGTCTTAAACCGGAGTCGACTTTAAAAAACTTTGATATTTCGTTCTCTACTCGTACACAGCATTGAGAGTTCTGTACTGTCATTTTGCATAGTGAAACCAGTTTACCAGGAATTGCCATTCACACCAGAGCAGACCATAGAGTCTCTCGTTCGAGAGAGTCGGAGGCCTGCCTGAAATCAATGAAGAGTTGGTGCCCAGGTATGTTAAACTCTCGGCACTTTTCCAAATTCATCCTTATCGAGAAAAAAGTGCATCGGTGGTACCTCGGCCCCGCCAGAAGTCACACTGATATTATCCAAACAGTTGTTCAGCAAAAGGATTGATTTTTGATAGCAAAATGTAGGAAAAGATCTTATATGCTGTGCAGAGGAGAGCGATTCCTCTGTAGATTGCACATTGTAGGCGATTACCTTTACTATGGATTGGTATCAGCATAGCTGTGTTCCAGTCCTGTGGCATGGTTTCAGTCCTCCAGATCATTTGAACCAGTTCAAACAATCTTAGGGATAGAGTTTCACCACCATGTACAATCATTTCGGAAGTTATATCGTTGATACCAGGTACTTTATTGCGTTTTAATTTTGACAGCGCCGCTTTGAATTCCTCTTTGGTTGGTTCGTCTACATGTACCTTTGACGCACGAATAAGCTTTGCTTGTCGCTCGACTTGTTGCTGGTCACTTAAGTTGAGAAGATTCTCAAAACAAGCGGTCCAAGTATCTAATATATTTTTAAGGTCTACTTGTAGCTCCCCATCTTCGTTTTGAATAGCAGTCGATCTAGTTTGAGAGCCCTTCTTTGAGGTTTTGACCTGTTGAAAGAAGTTACGTGATTGATGTTCCTTATTGAAGCTTTCAATCTCCTCAGACTTTCTCTTCCACCATTCTCTCTTTGTTCGCCTACACAGTTTTGTAACGGCTCGTCTTGCCAGTTTATAGTTCTACTTCGTGGACCTGGTGTTGCGTCCTTGTAGACATTTCAGATAGGGATCTCTTTTATATTGGATAGCGTCAAGGCATGCTTGATCCATCCATGGCTTCTGGGAGTGGTTCTCTGGTCGTCCAAGTATTCCCTCAGCAGCGCTTAAAACAGCATCTTTGAGCAAATACCATGACTTATCGACGTCTCCATTAATGGTTTCTGATTTCTCCAATGTTTCGGCATTATGGTTTTGATATCTCTCTTCCGTTTCAGCATTCTTTAATGATGAGATGTTAAAACGTTTTCGTTGTTTGAATTTTGGAATGCCTGGATTTGGAAAGTGGATCCTTATTGTAGCGTCACTTCCAATGTATGCACCTCTAAAGGATCGCACATCCAAGGCTCGAAAAGAAACGTGCTGTTACTTGCACGTGATCAATTTGATGTCGAGTATTTCCATTCGGTGAGACCCATGTCTGCTTATGAATCGATCGATGCGGAAAGAACGTACTGGCAATTCTCAAATTATTTTATAATGCAAACTCAGTCATTCTATCACCATTATCATTCGAATTCAAATACAGTCTGTTGGGACCCACCACATTTCCATAAGAGATATCTCTTCCAACCTGCCCATTAAAGTCACCAAGAACCATAATGAAGTCACGTGGTGGTGTATGTTTCATAACCTCTTCCAGTTCTATGTAGAAATTATCCTTCTCGTCGACGGTCTTAGCTTCAGTAGGTGCTCGCTCGGCAATAAGAGAAATATTGTGATATGTACCGCGTACACGTAGGTAGCAGATCGTTTTCCTGACCGGGATGAATTTCATTACGGCTTCTTGTATGCGTGCACCAACAATAAAGCCAGTTCCAAATTCTCTTCGAGAAGGATGACCACTACAGTATAGAGAGTGACTATCCAAATCTTTTTTTTCCGATTATCGGCTGTCTAATTTCTTACAGAGGAATGGTATCCATCCTATACCTCTCAGCCTCTGTTTCTAGACTTATAAGAGCATCAGGAGCGCTCAGACTACGCACGTTTCACGTTCCGATTCGGTAGTCTGGTCCATTTTCACGTCCAGGCAAAATTCTATTTTGAAATCCAGGTCTGTTGTTCTCTTTCTGATTTCCAAATTTAACAAACTTTTTTTTCCGGATCTAGGGTGTTAACCTTAGGCCCAACCCAAATTATCGTGAATGGGTTCGTTCTGCATATTAAGGTTACCAGAAAAACCCTTTTCACATGTTTATATAGCAAGCCGCTTGATCCAAGACAGACGCCCGCTCCAAGCCGCCCCTGACATGAAGAACATACGCTTGAGTCGCATTGGTCTATCTAGGCAATCCGAATATCTAGGCAATTCGCCATAATGAAGCGTCATTGAATAAGCAGTTTTTACTCTGCTTGTCTCCAATACACCAACCTAATTCTGTCAGCATTACCCAGGCAGCACGGCGTGGACGTCGAATTTCGGATACTTTCGGATAATTTGATATGATATTTTCCGGCAACGTATTGATGTTTCGTGTTAGTTTTGTAATAAATTTCTAAACAGAAAAAAAAATTATGTGAAAAAACCCATTGAAAACGATTCAGATAATCTACCAAAAAACGATAGGAAACGATTAAAGCGACACAAATATTCTATCGGAAAAAAAACGATACAGCCCCATCCATTTTCATTCAAAACCCGCATAGGAAACGATAGAATTCTATTTTTCATTTCTATCAGATTTTCATTTCTATCAGAAAATAGCGATTAGAAACACCCAAAAACGATAAAAATTGCATCCGCCACAAAAGGCAAAACGTAATATTTCGCATCCGTTTCTATGGGGAAAAACGATTCCAACCCAGTAATTCTCATTCAAAAACCGCATAGGAAACGATAGAAAACGGTCTTTGGGTTTCTATCGTTTTCTATCATTTTTTTACAAGGGGGCAAACACAACACTTAATCACTGCATTGACAACGTGCTCAATCCCACGGTAAAAAAGTCCAAGCGGCACGTATATCCGTTAAAAATAGGTAGATTTCGGGACCAGACAGCTATGTGTACAAATAGAATTGGATGTGTCAGATTAATTTAAATAAAAAATTTAAGTAGAATAGTCCAAGTCCAGAATAATCCAACAAATTTATCAAACCAAACTAGATACATTAACAGAAACTACTTTATCAATGCGATTTCGGAACAGTTTTATTTAATTTGGTTAAAACTACTTTCAATAACATATTAAATCCACCAAAGAGCAAATAAACGTTCCCTCAACGTCATACCTACAACACCACTACACATAATTTATAATCTAAAATTGTCAAACAACTTTTACACACCAAATAATTTAAATATCTACAATTTAGGAAGACTTTTATAAATGTGTAATCAATATGCATATAAGAAAATATTCCTTAATTTAAAACAATAAAGACTCAGCTTTGTTTTAATTTTTTTTTAAATTTCTGCGAAAAAAACTAAAAACTGAAAAAAAAACAAAAGAAATTTTTTTAATTTTTTTTCTATGGGATATTTTTATGGAAGTTGTTGTAATTGAATGGCATGCATTAGGTTTAATGCTAATTACATTGAGACCTCTTGGGTTAGAAAGCTGAAAATTTCTGAGGTTATAGTTGAAAAGTTTATCTAAAAGTTAATATGAGTTTAAATAACATAAGCTCAAAAATGAGGAAGGCATGGCCGTTTGCGTTTGTTTTTGTTCTAATAGTCGTGGTGTCTTAACCTCTAGACTTGAACTATTTTTTTTTTAAATTTTGGAAAGATTTATGTTCTAGTTAACGAATGCGTACATATTCAAAAGTGAGATTGGCCATTTTCAGCCAACTCAAGGACAACAAAGTTTATTAAATTTTTAAAACAGCTGATTTTTCAGGAACCTGGAACGCCAAGGTTGTCATTTGGAAACAAATGATAGAAATATGTTCAAATATTCAATATTGATAAATTTTATTAAAATATTATGATTCAAACGGAAGTTATAACGTCCTAAATTTTTCGAGTTTTTTGGCTCTAGCCACTTAACCTGTACCCGGATATGGCCAGTTCGCGAACTTGTCCAAGAGATGCTTTGCCGCAACGTTGTTGTAGGTCAAGAAATGCGATCGTGAGAGTGCCGGTAAATTCCGTTATAGCTCATATCGTTATATATATATATATATATATATATATATATATATATATATATATATATATATATATATATATATATATATATATATATATATATATATATATATATATATATATATATATATATATATATATATATATATATATATATATATATATATATATATATATATAACGATATGAGCTATAACGGAATTTACCGGCACTCTCACGATCGCATTTCTTGACCTACAACAACGTTGCGGCAAAGCATCTCTTGGACAAGTTCGCGAACTGGCCATATCCGGGTACAGGTTAAGTGGCTAGAGCCAAAAAACTCGAAAAATTTAGGACGTTATAACTTCCGTTTGAATCATAATATTTTAATAAAATTTATCAATATTGAATATTTGAACATATTTCTATCATTTGTTTCCAAATGACAACCTTGGCGTTCCAGGTTCCTGAAAAATCAGCTGTTTTAAAAATTTAATAAACTTTGTTGTCCTTGAGTTGGCTGAAAATGGCCAATCTCACTTTTGAATATGTACGCATTCGTTAACTAGAACATAAATCTTTCCAAAATTTAAAAAAAAAATAGTTCAAGTCTAGAGGTTAAGACACCACGACTATTAGAACAAAAACAAACGCAAACGGCCATGCCTTCCTCATTTTTGAGCTTATATATATATTTTGTCCTGACTTTGCCATTTCAAAATCTGGTTCCCTGTTCATCATTGATGTATTGTAAATGCGACATTATCAGTTCGGGAGAGATCACATTCAATTCATTCACAATCAACCATAGTTTTTAGAAGTTTGAAAACGAGCTTCATTAGTCCATAATCCTCAACAATTTTTTTAACTAGAGTTGGAAAAAGACTTGCAGTTCCATTTTCTTCAAGTAATATATGAATCTATTTGCTACTGGTACTGATTGTGGACTCTGATCGGTTTTGTGAATATTTTGTCCTTGAATTTGTTTCAGACAAACGTTTATCGTTTAGTTTTTCTTGTGTAAATCAAGCAAAAGCAAAATTTTATTATGTCTTATTTTTGTCTAAACGTTGACAAAAAATTGACAAAACCGATCAGAATCCACACTCTGCTGCATGTTCGTAATTTTGTAGAATTTGTAGATAGTTGGAAGTTCATGTCGAGTCATGATAATATTTTTTAATTGCTATACCTAAAATTTAAAAAATATATAGTTTTTTGTTTGTTTTATCAATATTTGATAAAATCATATTTGATTTTAATTTATTCCAAATTACTCTGTAAATTGTTCTTCGGCAACCGGTTTATTCCAAGGTGAAGAAAACGGTAGTTGAAATATATTGAAGATTTGAACGAGACCAAGATACGTTTCGGAGGATATTACTTCTACTTAGGCGCCAAGATTTTTTGTTATTTGATATATAATCACTCACTGATCAAGATCAAAACTGTCCCTTCTACTTAATTTACGGGCCCCCGCAATTATAATTATTATTTTTTAATTTATTTATGTAGATTCTTTGAAATTGTATTATGTATATCAAAAATAACATTAAACGTCATTTGAATTGCAACATATGGTAGTGTATTTTTGTACCATTTTTTTAAAGGTCTTTATCTTAGTCCCGGGGCCTGATTTTCAAAAAATATTTTGCTTCTCAAAGTATCCTAAAACAAACAAAATCCACTTGCGCCTTAAAGTTTAAGTAATCGTGCCCACATATACGAGCTTGTAATCTAGATTACCTTTTGTCTTATACAAATTATTTTAATATATGGCATGCACATAGCATAAACATTGACATTTTTGTCATATTTAACACAAAATTCATCGTTTAAGCCGGGCATTCACATAAAACAGAATTTCATACAAATTTGACAGCAAAAAATTCTGTTTCTGTAAAATTTGTATGGAATTCTGATTGTTTTATGTGAATTTCAGCCTTTACAATGCTTTCTTCCACAAACTTTACTACCTTATTAAAAACAATCAACCACAGCATATATTAAATCTTAAATTGGGTTCTTGACCCAATAAAAGTCCCATCCAAAATTGAATAATAAATTATTAAATAGAATAGAATTGCAAATTTTTTTCCATTATTAAAATTGTCAATAAATTCTATTGTCTACTTAACAAAAATGTATTCCAAGCGGACTGTGTTTGTTGATATGATAGTCGATGCGGTACACCGTATTACTATTGCGATGCAATGCGTTAATATATTAGAGCCCGCATTAATAGTGCGGTATACCGCGTTATTATTGCGGTATACCCGCCTTATTATTATTATTGCAGCATACCGCGTTATTATTGCGGTATACCGCGCATATACCGCGGACCGTGCAGATAGTCACAGCCGTAAAAACATTTGTTTATTGGGTGTCACAGTTTCAAATGACTAACTATGGAACGATCATGTAATGGCGATGGCAAAAAGCGCGTCTAGAAAACTCGGCCTCCTAAATAGATGCAAAAAATTTTTCACTCGATGTCAATTGCTCCATGTTTATAAGTCCTTTATTCGTCCGTGCTAAGACAAGATTTTCTGCAAGGTGGAGTTTTCTCACTTTCATTCTTTAATTCCTACTTAAGCTTACCTGCCCCATCAGAAGGATTAATCAGCACGTCATATGCAGGCGACTGTACGTTGCCTGTAACAGGAAACAACTTGGAACAACTTACCGATATCCTAAATACTTACCTTAATATTCTGAATAATTGGTTCAAAACAAGAAAATTGAAACTTTCAACTGAAAAGACAACTTCCACACTTTTCACCACATGGACGAAGGAAGTAAATACAACACCAAGCATCCAAAATTGTTGGGGGTAACATTCGACCCACTGCTTAAATTCAATTCTCATCCACAACAAGTGAACTCTAGATTAACAAACAGGATTAATGCATTGAAAGCACGAGCGGGTAGTTCATAGGGCAAGTATATAAATACAATAATTACAACGTATTAAACAATAGGCTGACTTATTATATAGACTATGCTCATAGGCGTAACTAGGTAGGGGCCCAGTGGGCCCGGCCCCCCCTAGACGAATTTTGGCCCCCCTAGAACACAACGTTCATAAAGTATATATAACAGTTAGGGAAAATGAAAATGTATTTCTTTACTAAGGAATTTGCTGTTCAAAATTATTTCAAAACGTACAATTATATTATTCATGATGTGTAAGGGTTTTTGTTTATGATATAAATTTGTGGAAATGTATCATAAAACTGATCTGTAATGTATATATGTATGATCTAATGATCTAATGATCTATCGCTTGGTGTTTTCTTTGGTTTTATTTATTTCAACACAAAAAGAGGAAAAGAAAACACAGGACAGTATACACATTATTCATGATATTATTCATATCACTGATCTTCATTTAAATTTAATAAGGAAGTTTAATAAGCACTACCAATAATATTGCCACAAAAGTATCTATAAAATGGTCGTTTATCTTATCGGTTCACCATAGTAGCGAAGTTTAAAAAAGCAAACATTTTCTTTCCAACATGTGATGTGCCAGATGTCAGAATGTCAAATGAATTCATAATTTCTGGAAAACCACACCTTCCAATTTGTTCAACGACAAACATCGCAATAAGAACAATATAGACTTCGTTTTAAAAAAATACGGTCTCATTGCTCCATAAGACCTAAAACCACACCGAAACACCAACACTACTCGTAGTTTTAAGTTTGTTTGGCAAGATTACTTTTACTTAGGCGCCAGCCAATTTATTTTTTTAGTGTACTTTTATAAGCAAATTACAAAATTTTTTTTTTGAAAATCAGTCCCGGGGACTAAGATATAGGCCTTTGAAACAAAAAATATCGTATAAAAATACACTTTTTTTTACCAAATGTTGCAATTTAAATGTTATTTTTGATATACAATTTCAAAGAATCAACATAAATAACTTAAAAAAAATAATTATAACATTGGGGGCCCACGTTATGACCATTTGAGGCAAGATTGGACTTGAACTTAGGCGCAAGTGGATTTTTTTTTGTTTTTTTTATCGTATATTAAGAAAATTTAGTAAAAGGGCCAGTTTTGATCTGTTTATCTTATAAGCATATAGGACATAAAGCAAAAATTAAAAAAAACAGAAAAAATTTGTTTCAAAACTGTAATTTTGAATGAATTTGGTTTTTTTCAAAGGCCTGTATTTTGGACCCCGGGGCTGATATACAACTTGTTTTGGTTTTATTCGCTTCAGTGAGTGATTCTATATCAAATAAAAAAAATCTTGGCGCCTAAGTAGAAGTAATATCCCCGTTTGTTTGTATGACCATTAGCGAATTGACGACGGAATTCGAAGTCTGATGGATTTATTTTTGGAATTATCTGAAATTTGTATGGCTGAAAATGAAGATCGTTGTGCACAGTACTGAATTAAATGGTTGGGGGAGTGAATGATTACTGTAAACAATGAATTGTTATTTTTGAACTATTTTTTATTTTAATTTTTTCAATAGTTTTAGAGACTAGGAATGTAAAGTTTAATTGAGAAACTAGGAATGTTGATTTTGTATTATTTTTGTTTGTTTGAAAGTTAGTAAGTGAGGATTTATAAAAATATCATACTGATATAACAATTTATAATTTTATATGATTTTTTTCAATTTTAATTTGTCAAACATGTCGATTTTAAAAAGAACATTTTCTTCTTTTAGGTTTATAATTTAAAGATTTATTATTTACACAAATATATATATAAATATAAACCTAAATAACTGCAAACAACATAGCATAAATAACTGCATTCGAATCGGTAGATGTAGTAGCAACGACGTTGATATATTTATTTTAATAGTTGCTTAATGTCTTGTAATAATAAGTTTCTACTAGGTAATTTTTTATCTGATAATTCTGGTAATTTCAATGTTGGTTTCTTAAATGCTAGGGGGGTAAGATCCAACTTTGAGGAGTTCAGGGACTTTTTTCATAATAGTGAATTTAGCTGTGTCTGTGTGGTGGAAAGCTGGCTGAATGACTCGGTCTGTAGTGCGTCTGTTGATTTTAATGGTTTTAATTTGATTAGGAATGATAGAGGATATAGTTCCGGTGGTGGTATAGCAATTTACTTGAGGAATGACTACAAGTTCTTGGTACTTGGGAAATCTGATAACGTCACGCGATGTGCTGAATTTTTATTGATCTCAGTTAAACATAAGAACTTTGAGGTACTCCTTGCCTGTGTCTACAGAATGAATGATGTTAACTTGGATAACTTTTTCAATGCTTTTGGTTCAGTTGCTAGTTTATATACCAATATCGTCCTTGTTGGTGACTTTAACATTAACCTTCTTGGTAACTCACCTATGAAGGTTGGCTTTATGAACAGCCTAGCTGCCCTTAATCTAAGTGTTCTAAATAATTTACCGACCAGAACGCAAAATTCAACTGCTTCTCTGTTAGACCTTGTGATAACTGACACTTCATTGTTGGCTGCTAATCATGCTCAAATCCCACTTCCTGGACTGAGCGACCATGATGGTTTGCTTGTATCTTTTTTTACTAATGTTGCTCCTCTACCTCAAATTGTAAAGTATCGAGATTTCAAGTGTGTTGATTTGTTGGGCTTAGCACAGGATCTTGAAGAACTCGACTGGGGTACTATATATTCCACTTGTGATGTTAATATACAGATAGAGTTCTTGAACTCTTCGATACTGAGGCTCTTTGATAAATTCGTGCCTATTAAGCTATTTTCTCCTAAAACTCGTGATGATGTAACGACCCCTGAAATTAAACAGCTTAGAAAGATTAGGAATGAGGCCTACATGCTATGGGTTCATAATAAATCGAAGGATTCTTATGTTAGGTATACTGATCTTTGTAAGTTGGTGAAAAGGAAAACCATGGATGCGAGAAAGCTTGCAATGATCAATAGATTTAACCGTAAGCTGTCCTCACAGCAGCTCTGGTCGGAGCTAAAGGGGATGGGTGCTTGCGGTAAAACAAGCACACCTTGTAATGTGGATCCTAACTTGGTCAATGATGCATTCGTGGAGTATGGTAGCTCTTTTGCTCCGACTAAGAATTTCTTCATTCTTGGCTCTTCAGCTGGCGGCTTCGAATTCGGTTTCCGTAATATTGACCATGATGAATTCCTCTGTGCGTACTCTTCAATTAAATCTAAATCAACTGGATGTGATCAGGTGGATGGGCGTTTTTTACAGCTTATCATGTCTTTTATTTACGTGCATGTTACGCATATTATTAATACTTGTTTGACGACGTCGACCTTTCCTCTGGCCTGGAAGTTGGCTAGGGTGGTACCTGTTCCGAAGAGGAACTTGCCATCTTCGGTTGATGACTACCGACCTATTAGTATTTTGCCGGTGCTCTCTAAAATTCTCGAGAAACTTATGTGTAATCAAATTCTTGATCATCTGGATCGCCATTCGCTGCTAACGGATAAACAATCAGGGTTCAGAAAGAATCATAGTGCTGTTACTACTGTCGCCGATCTAATTGGGGAAATTTGTGAACATAGTGATATGTTGTTTTCGTCTATCCTGGTTCTGCTTGATTTCTCCAAAGCATTCAATAATGTAGACTTCTCGTTGCTTTGCTCTAAACTAAACTGTTATTTTATGTTCAGTAATTCGGCACTTGAGTTGATATGGAGTTATCTTACCCCGAGATATCAATTGGTTAAGACTGGTGTGGGATCTTCTAATTCTCGTGAACTCTTCTCTGGGGTACCGCAGGGCTCTATCTTGGGTCCTCTGTTGTTCTGTATGTATGTTAATGACCTGGAGAAAAGTGTGAAGTTCTCCTCAACCAGAATGTATGCGGACGACATCCAGTTGTGTATGGCTGTACCTAAGATCCAGGCTGATATAGCGGTTAACAAAATTAATGAGGACCTACAGAGCATATATGACTGGTCTATCAATAATCGGCTTCTGCTTAATGCTGGTAAAACCAAAGCTATCCTAATTAATGGTAATTCTGAGTTGATTCATATCCCAATAAAAATTAATGGCGTTGTAATTCCTTTCGTAAATGAGGTGAATAACCTGGGCATAGTTATTAACAGCAAGCTTAAGTGGAATAGCCATATTGATAGAACGATTGGCAAGGTTTACTTTGGTCTTAGACTTCTGTGGGCTAATGCTCGTCTACTTCCAACTAACCTCCGTCTTATGCTCGTAAGATCTTTGCTAGTTCCTATCATTACGTATGGAGATGTCTTATTCTGCAAAATGGATAAGTCTAGTGAGCGGAAGCTTAGGGTGGCTTTTAACGACTGTGCGAGATTTGTTTACAATATCAGAAGAAAGGACCGTATTTCTATCTCTCCTAAAACCTATACAATTCTCAACTGCAATTTGACTGACTATCTGAAATTCAGACTTACTATTTTTATGCACCGCATCAAGGCCAAGGTGTTGCCGCGGTATTTGGTTTCAAGAGTGATCGTCTCATCCAGAACTCGTAATAACAATTTTATCATTCCTAAACATAATTCTGCGTGTGTGGCTTCTCAAATATGGGTCCATGGACCTAGAACATACAATTCCATAAGACCAGAAGCCCTTAAGTCGTTGTCTTCTATTAAGAGCTTCTCTAAGGCTGTCCGGGATTTCTTTAGTTCAGTCTAAACTTCTACACTTTTTCCTTTTGTATAAATGTTTTGAATTGTCTTCAAAGTGGATAGTGGGAACTATACATAATAGTTATAACTAAAAAGTAGTGTAATTTTGCCAACATTGGATTTACTAGGATTTGTTAGGATTTGTTAATATTTATTAATTTTAAAGTTTTTTATATTAAGAACTCAGTTATCTATATATTGTTACTGTTGTCTATATTGTGAACGAAACATTAATTTGTATTTTCTTAAGATTGAATAAGCATTGTAAAGTAAGCAATAATGCAATGAGTTTGGTTTGCTCTAGATGTCTCTCAACCTATCAAACCATTCTAATAACCATTTAAATAGTTGTAATAGTTAATGTTTGAGGCTGAAATCATGTATTACTTGCTAAGTTTTTGTGAAGTATTTAATTTATTTTAATAACAATAAATGTTTTTGTAATTTGTGTAAATTGAGCCGAAATAAATGAATAATAATAATAATAATAATAATAATAACGACGTCAAAAGTGACACTAAACCACCGGCAATTTCACGGTTCATATTATATAGGTTCCGGGTCACAGTGGCGTTAAATGCAACTATATAGCGGACGGATTTTCTAGGCAAAGGACTGAACTCTTCTACAAGAAATGGAAGCTCTAAGCGAGTCGTTTGCTCCTCTCAAACAACTAACTTATGACAAGGTTAAATGCGTAATCTATAGGTCGGTGGTCAAACACCATTAGCTGCAAGATAAGCAGGTAAATCTTTCCTAGACTAGACCTACAGCGTTCCAAAAAAACTTATAACCTTGAGTAGGCAGAAAACTAGTTCATTGTTAAAGTCATCACTCGTTACTGGATCCTTGGAAAGCACCCAAGTGTTGATTTGCAGGAGCTGTAAGGAGGAGGATCAGGTGGAACCAGCGTTTCATCTACTTTGCACATGTCCAGCATTCGCCCATTATACGGCAAACTCATTTTGGAACGCACACATTTAAAACTCTCACCGACCTGGATAGTTTTAAAATCACGCAAATACTTAGCTTCATTAGAAGCTCCAAATGGTTCGAGTTGGGGAACGAGATTCTTTAGTATTACAACCGACGTACTTTGGTCTAAGTATGTCGTCCTGATGTTGTGTTTTGGTGACAGTTACTGCAACCTAACCTAACCTAAATAATCTAGCATAAAAAATATAAATAACCGTAAATTTGAAAATTAACCTCAAATTGACACACCCGTCATGATTAAAAGAAAGAAATAAAAACGGAAACTTTATTAACTATTTTACTCAGCAATATTATTGGGGCCAGGCCCACCCTAGAACAATTTCCTAGTTACGCCAATGACTATGCTGCACGCATATGGATACCCAAGTTGCTGACACTTACTATCTAGGAAGTTACAAACAACACAAAACGCAGCATGGCGAACCGCAACCGGTTGTCATTTGATAGCCCACCGAGATCGCTTGCACAAGAAAATAACATATTGTAGGTCCGTGAACATAATGAAATGCTAACATCGATTGGCCTGTCACAAACAACAGCATCCTTATAATAACACCTTAGCAAGAATTGAATCACCAAGCGAAATCAGGACAGCAATATGCTTTCTGCATGATGTAAGAGAAAACCAAGTACCTAGTAGCATCAACGAAATTACATGCATTATTATTACATGTGGGACAAGTGTCCCGCATGTGGAGGCCCGCCGCACAATGTAGATCACTTAATTATCAAAAAAAATTCTTTTAGTACTACATTAAAAAAAATTTATTTATATTAATTGTAATAATTGTAATTGAAATACATGAGTAATATAATCAAAATCAAAAATTAGTCATTTTAATCAATTATATCTCCCCATGGAAAGGGGGCGAAACAGACACCAAATAGCTATTACTAATGGGGAGTGCATGATTTATCATACACTTGGCTTAGTATTTGAAATCTATAATTTGTATCCTTGTATTGATTGTAATTGATAAGGTTTGTGAAGATTTATGAAATATTTTAAACCAGAGTTTTCATATGTGCGCGATATTGTCTTTAATATTAATTTGTTTTCAGATAAAAGCGATAGTTGCATTATTATATCTCTTGAAATAAAAATTTCAAATTCCATAAATATTGCTTTCAGCATGGTAGGCGTCTTAACCTGAAAATGAACAAAATTTGGTTGGGCAATATTCAATAAAGGTACCGTTATTACCTGTATAAAGTAATTCTTTCTTTTTTCTCACTATTTAAAATTAACTTTAACATAGCATCTACTTCTATGACGCTAAACAAATAAGATTGTAAATTCATAGACCTTCGAGATTCAAAGGAAATTGAATGTGTTTTAAAAGTTCATCAGTTACATTTTTTAGAACTCCTGTGTTGCTTTCACATTTGCTGTGGTAGTACAGTAGCTCAACCATTTTACAGCTCCATCAAATAAGAATTTTTCCTTACAATCTTCATCAATAGAATCGTATTCTAAGATTCACTTCCATGTATTTTTATTTTTTAATCGGCAAAATGTAACGCTGACATATGTATTTATATTTAATGTTTCTTAAAATTAAAATTTAACTTAAAATTAAAAACAAATTAAAACAAATACAGAAATTGGATTGTAAACAATCTTACCGGTTTGCTGCATTTTAATTTAAATAATAACTTTCAAGTCTAATAACACTTTTGAAATACAAATTAAATTATTTCTCCAATTCTATTCTATATTTTGACAGCTAACTGTGGGTCTTCACGTAACATCTACAATCGAGTTATACAAGAAATCACACGTGAAGACTACTTCTATCAATGTCATAACATTTTTCATGATATTTTGATATTATGTGTTAAAAAACATTCTACGAATTTTAAATATAAATACTATATAAAATATGCTTTGAATCTTAAATGTTTGAAGATAAACAAAATCAACTCGCCATTTTTTTTTTTGAATTATCATAAAATCATACTGATATTTTTTTCTACAATTTTTGTAGAAAAAAATATCATGAAAAATGTTATGACATTGATAGAAGTAGTCTTCACGTGTGATTTCTTGTATAACTCGATTGTAGATGTTACGTGAAGACCCACAGTTAGTTGTCAAATTCATCTATAAAAATTTTGCTATAAAAAAATATGTAAATGTGTATGCAATTTTTTGCTGTGCTTGTCACTCATGTTGAAAACATCATTTTTTGTCTCAACAAGTTTTTCAGTAAAATTTACTGAAAAAACGTAATTTCAGTAAAATTGTATGTCATTTCCCATGTAAATGATACTTTACACAACACATTTTATTAAAAAACGTAATTACTTGAAATTTAAATGTTTAATCAAATATGTTTAGGACAAATTCACATAACATAATTTCTTGTGACAATAGCTCATTTAACCGTTTGTGCTGTTAATTGGTACATTTTATTTAAAAAAAATTCAATTTCTTCTCGGGTATGTAGTGGTGGCCATCATTGTTGTAATTGCAAAATGTCTGTAAATAAAAAAATATTTTTTACAAACTCGATCAAAAATATATTATGAAACAATATACCGATGAAATCTCATTATAAGCAGATTGTTGCATTGCTTCTTGCATTTTTTGTATATATAATAATTGTTTGTCATATTTCTGTTTTGATTTTGCATACCTTCCACGACAAACGCCTATCACTAATAAATGGAATAATTTATTATTACTAAGAAATAAAATTCAATAGAAATAGTAACATACTACTATAATGGAATAAACCCTGTGTAATTGGGATTACAACTTGAATTCCAATCTCCTTCCGATATTTTACTTTTATTCTGAAATATAATTTATATATGTATCGTTTTTAACGGTACATATTTCTACAAAAATAGGGTTTTTTTTTTTTATTAATTAGTAAGACATGTTTAGCACACTAAATATGAAATATTCATTATTTAGACTCTTTGAATATCCGAAGATACCATGTCAACTATAAAGGAAGGAGATGAGGAAAATGGAAGGAATGGGGATATAGGGATAACTATACTAATTTTTTTAAATGATGATGGACATTTTCTTTAAATGCCTGAGGGGAAAATTCATCGGGAAATACAGAGGAAGGCAATGAGTTCCATAATTTGGCCACTCTATTAAAATAGTCGTTTTGGAAGGCCACAGTTCTACAACGAGGTATTTGTACAACAAATGGATGGGATAACTCGGCAGCTCTTGTTTGTCGATTATACTGCGCACACGATGGAAGGATATTTTGAATTTCCTTAGAGGAGAATTCGCTAAAGTTATATTTATAGTAGATTGACAATTCAGCCACATTTCTTCTGTGCTGGAGTGAATCAACTGGTCCGTTAGTTCGGTATTACCAATCAACCGTATTGCTTTTCTCTGTACAGAGTCTAGACATTTTATTGTTGACTGACAAGCACCTCCCCAAACAGCAGTACTCCATACATGGACGAATTCGAATTTTTAATTTGATTTAAACAAAAGTTCAATATAGTTTAATTTGTCTTAATAAGTTTATTTACTAATTAAACTTAGTTGTGATTTGTGAAAATAAATAAATAATTTATGGTATTGTATTTTATCTTCAACAATTTTTGCTGTTGCGAATTTGAATATAAATATTTAAAAAAAAGCTTTGGATTATTGAAATTATTGATGTTTTGGAATTGACGTAATGGATGATATTCAGTTTGTTTTATGGAAATATACTATATGGATTTATAAGCGAGAATGACTAGCTTTGGGAATGCTGTAAATTTACTCAAGTTAAATAGGACAGATAGCGAGAAACACTAGCTATAATTGGAAGTGAATTTCGTGAGTCGGACAAACTGGATACAAATAAAGAAAATATTTAAATATAAATCTTGATTTATATAGCGAGAATAATTTTTACAAGCTATAATTTCACGAATTCGCTCTATTCGTGAAAGACGGCATAATTTGGTTTTGGTTGGATTAAATGAAACAAGATTACGATCACCCCATTCCATTATACGCTCCAGATCTTTGTTGATGGAATCAATTAGCAGCTCTCTATCCGTGGTAACTGCAGTATGAGATCGAAATTTAGGAGATGCATGTAATGTGCTGTCATCAGCAAAACTATGGATTGGGTGCACTGTGGAAATAAGTAAGTCATTAATGTATAGAAGAAACAAGGTTGGTGAGAGTGCCGAACCTTGGGGAACCCCAGCATTTGTCAAAAACAGATCCAGCAAATTATTGTTATGATGTGAATTGTCTGCGATTCTAGTGGGACACTCTATCATTTGTGTCAAACCGTGATAATCTGCAAGTATCAGTTCGGCTTGTCTTCCTACGTCGTCAGTGCGCGATGAATACTTAAGCCATTCTTTGCCATAAATAACAAATAATGAAGGGCAATTTTACTTAAGCTCGTCTATTGACGACTGGTAAAGTGATAACAGCGAAAAAATTTAAAAACTATTTAAAGAAATCAAAATTCAAACGAACAGTAAGTAAATATTAAAATTTATTCTTTTTGATTTGTTTTGGATAAATAATTTAAAAAATATGAGTATAAAAGATTTAAATTGAAGTAACAATTAAAATTTTTTAGGTTTTCTTCTGGAGTCTGCCACTATATGCAACATTTTAAAACTTTTGCTAAGAACTGCACACAATCGGTAAAATAATTTTTAGCACATCTTGAGGAGATATTAAATAGTATAGCGGTTTGTATATTGTTCATATTCATCTTTATTCGACACATTGTCAATATTATACTGTTTTTTTTAGACAACCCAATATTATAGGGCTCTTCCGACCTTATTAATAAACAGCACTTATGTAACCGTTCTAACAAAGTTAGAGTTGGAATTCCAGTAATGGAATTTAATTTTTCGTCAGTATCAATAAGGAACGGTAGTTTATTAAGTTTTTCTGTTTCACCATTAATTTCCACAGATACGCCGCGCTCGTGAATGTTGAATTGAGTACCTATGCAAAATTGGTGTATGGGTGGCACCCTTCATCATCCTTGCTGTTAGTAGGATACATATTTCCAAAGCCATCTTTTGTTCTACTGGACGTATCAATTGATAAACTAAAAATTAAAATATAAGTACATACAAGATTTATAATTATACATTTATTTTCAAAATTGTACATACTTGTTCATTATATTTAACCTGAGTTTTCTTGCCTTTGGCTTCCTCGTCATTATGCTTGATTGTGGTAAATTTCTGATGGAAAAGCATTTGATGTGATGCCCTTTTTCGTATATGTTCGCCCGTGGTAATGGAATTAGAATCTGTTCTTTCTTGCTACAGAACACAAAGTTTTTGCGAATCTTTTTTCCCATCCTTATTACATTTTTCCATTCATTTAATGTTATTTTATTTAACATGACCTTACGGGGAATATGATGCATGGACACGCCGTCAATATCATATATTTTGCACTGTGGTGCGACTTAAATATGTTTTGCACTGTGGTACGACACTAATAGCGACCCAAATATTTCGCAGTTTTACGATTACTTTCCATTTTGCTATTAAAAATTATAAAATTGCGATCAAATTATAATAGATAATAGTGTTGTAACTTACATTTGAATAAATAAATACACCAATTGTTGCACAAATTTTAAAAATATTAAATTTAATATGGTTTAAATATTTTTGTGAGTAAAAATATATGGTATTTGACATATGTTTACAATTTGATTTATTTAACTTGTTTAACATAAAATCCGCTAGAGCACATGGTGTATGCCGTCAATACATATAGTTACAATTAATAAATATTCGGCTCGAAATATGTACATGTGAAATTATTTTATAGGGCGATTTTTCGGTTCCGGTGTTTACCGCAATGGCGCAGCAAAAAAGGGGATAAGCGAAAAATTTTCAAAAATTTACATGGGATTTCATACATAACATGACTGTAATAATTTTAAAAATTATCAATGAAATTTCACATTTTGTTCCAACTTGATATTTTAAGTTTGTTAATGAAGTATGGATGACTATATATCAAGCATAATGTTCCAACATGACTATATATCAAGCATAATGTTCCATTCCAATGTTGGAATACCATTCATACCATTCTTGTTTAGGCTAAAAAAAAACATGAAAATAGTCGAAAATTTTAATTTTTATACAAGCTTATATTTATATATGGTGTTTTACTAAGAAGTACTAAAAATTTGTACTAAAATAAAAACAAATTTGTTAAATTAAGACTGTGTTCCAATCCATGCTATTTAGTACTAAAATTCTAAATTGAAATAGTCTAATATTTAGTTGACTATTTACACCATTTAATTCTAAATTTTTATGCCTTATATAATCATATAATATAGCAACTCAATATTTTATATTGAAATCTCTTCGTCGGACAGACAGTATATCATTCTAGTTTTTAACATTAAATGAAAAAACAAACAAAACAATGTTTAACTGTCAATTTAGAATATATTTGAATTGGAACGATGAAATTGCCAATTTGACAGTTTTAGTACCATTTAGAATTTTGGTACTGAATAGCATGGATTGGAACACAGTCTAAGTACGTATAGGGACATCACAGTTTTATTATTTTGAAAAATGTATGCAAGGGATCCAGTGCAAGGAATATCAAAATTTCATTTTATTAATATAAGATAAGTTTATAAATAAGTTAATAACGACATTTCAAATTTATGTAATAAGACATTTTTCTGTTTTAGCCAAAAATGATCGAAAATATAAAACAAAGACGAATACAATTTGGTGCTAAATTGTACTAATTTGGTAAATCTTAATTTTGTATCAAAAATTGGTCAATTTTAATTAATTAATGTAATTAGTTCAGATATTAACAAAAATAGTTAATTTTCTTGACAGATATTAAGAAATCAAACATTATAGTTAGGAGTATCGAGTTAGTATTTAAATAATGGATCGTTTGACCAATTTGCAATTAAAACAGAAGCTAAGCACGCTTGGAGCTAAAACCAGTGGAACAAAGGCAGTTTTAATTAACAGGTTTGTTGTAAATACATTTTTGGTATAAGTATTTGTTCATTTTAGTTATTTTAGGCTACGTCTTTGGCAATCTGGAAGGCTTAGCAAAAAAGTTTTTCAAAATAATTTTGTGCCAGCAGTAATTAGCAGTTGTTTTCCAACGGAAGCATATAAAGATCTAGATCTTAATACAGAAAGAAGTCAGTTGCAGTGGCTATCTCCTTCTCTTATAAATGAATGGTTTATTCAACGGAAAGCAGATGTTGGCGAAAGAAAAAGCCGTAATCTTTTTTTCAACGAATTCGTAAAACGATTATGTTTTATTAAAAGAAATATGGATGCATATTTTAAAGGTTCCTGCAGCGCTGAAACCAAAAAGAATGTTGACTACACCGTGTATGTCCACTTAGATTGTAATCTTTGTCAGGTTGTCAAAGCAAATTGTAGCTGTCCAGCGGGCATTAGTTTTAGTGCAGCATGTAAACATCTATCAGCTGTACTGTACGCAATTGAATGTTTTGTCGTTTCTGGTGAGTATGTTACATATATCTTCCATTTTAAGAATATAATTTTTATTTTGTTTGTCTAGGAAAACTACCAACTGCAAGTTGTACTTCAAAGATCCAAAAATGGCACAGGCCTGCTGGCAGGAATTTAGAAAAAGTCAGCATAAAAGAAATGATTGGAAACAACGAACGTGAAATAAGGGCTTCCGATATTTCAACGTTTGCAATTAATTCTTTAATTAATCTCAGGATTGAATCGCCTCTTTTAGCTACACGTATGGTTAATTTTTCTAGTTTTTTTAAGGATCACGATTATTGTCCAGAAGCACTATCTTATTACTATTTGAATGCAATTAACAGAGTGAGTTACAAAGAAATTAAAAGGATAGAAAAAAACACAAGAGAGCACAATAAATTGTGGTATAGCATACGATCATCCCGAATTACCGCTTCGATTTGCCATAGGGCTGTAAAAACAACAAACACGGGAAATTTCACTAACAGTTTCTTAAAGAACCATGTTAGATGTGTTCCAATATTTTCAAATGCTATAAAATGGGTCCTTTCCAATGAAAGTGTAGTACGAAAAAAATATTGCAACGTTACTGGTAGCAATATAATAGAATGTGGTATCTTCATAGATCAAGAATTTAATTTTTTAGCTGCTACACCTGATGAAATAAACCAGGATAAAAATTTAATTATTGAAATAAAATGCCCATATAGCTTACGGAACAAATTACCCACAGATGCTAAATTTATAGGGAAAAATGGGCTTTTGCATGATCATCTTTATTTCTATCAAATCCAGCTACAAATGCATATAACAAAAATTAAAAACTGCGACTTTGTAGTCTGGACTCCAGAATCCCTTTATATCGAAAGGATTAACTATAATAAAGCATTTACAAACATAAAGTTAAATAAGCTGGCAGTGTATTACAAAAAAACATTTTGTGACAGTTATTACAAATTTAAATATAACAACACGCAGTAGGTTCTTTAGTTCCTCCGATAGTACTTAATAGTAACTGTCGGAGGATCTAAAGAACATCCTATGTGTTATTATAGAACTTAGATTTCGTCACACATCTATCCTACTCCTTACGAATCTTTGCTGAATTGGAATTGAACTAATTTTTTTATTTTATTACAGTTACAATTTTGCTTTGATATTACCAGTACATACATATTTATTTATTTTAATATTAGCGGTATTTATTTATGTGAAATTCTCTTCACTTTTTTAAATCAATTTAAAAATTGTCAGTAGGAATATAATAGAACATATAATATATATATAAACGTAGGTTTTGATTTACATCAATTTTTTGTGATGGTTTTGAGCGAAAAGAATTCGAAATTAGTATGTATATTTATTACAGTGTAATTCGCTTATAACGACATTGAAAATGACATGAAAATCCGTCGTTACATCCGAATGTCGTAATATGCGAAGTGCTCAATTTTTTATCAGAATCAATTTAATGGCGGGTTAATAAGGCGTCGTATGTTTCTGTAATTGTTGGAGGAGAAAAATTTATGGTATACACAGGTTTATTTTAAATATCTTCTATACGTCAACGTGTACGTTAATATTAGGTAAATTTATAATATCGTCGACAGTATCTTTTAATGTGGGCTCTTCATCTGTGAATAAAAATTTATCAGAAATGATAAAAACTTCCCAATTTTCATCACCCCTGAAAGAAGTTGTTATCGAGGAGCGAAACTTGGCCTATCCCATTAGTGGAATATCATCATCAGCATCGTAACTCACAGCGTCTGTATCATCATCATCATCAACTTGCAAGAATTCGGCATGTCTAAGTCAATTGAAATACGACGTTCACTTACTAAAACGATTTCTAGTTGGATAGCATCTAACAATTAGAAAGAGTTGTGCTTTGGCCATTGTCATTTCTAATAATTTTTATTAAAAATTCTGTCGATAGTGATTTTTAAAAGTTTTTATTACACCCTTATCCTTCGACTGAAGAGCAGATGACGTGTTTAGTGGCATAATCACTAATTTAATAAATTTTAGATTTTTCAAGTGAAGATGTGCAGGGCAATTATCCAACAGTTAATTTTTCTTTAACTCGGTGTTTCATTTTCTTAAAACATTCAATAATATGTAACGATCGCAATAATCGCGAAACAATAATAAAACCAAATTCATCTTCGTTTTCAATTCAATAAAAATGCATTTCATTAGTTTCCGTTCATTCTTACATTAATAATAATTTTAAAATTTTCTAAAACTTAACTGCTAGTTAAATTTTGAACATACTATAAAAAGCAAACGAACGTACTAAATTTTTATTTCCAATGCTAATGAACAGACGTCGTTGTTAATCATTACTGAATTTTCGGAGATTGCCCGATTTTGTTTTGACATCATAAGATGGAAAAATCAAAATCACATTTTGCAATTTCATAATTTAAAAATTATATTTCATTCCATTTTTGCTTTTCAAAAGGATTACAACATCCAATAATCTATTTTAATTTATATAGATCAATGTCATTTGATAGTATTATTTAACCTTGATGTGATAAATCAATAAATTTGTAATTCAAAAGTGATGTATTTAATTGCAATCAAGCAAATAAAAAAGAAGTGTAAACAAAGAAAAATTCCAAGGTCGTTTTGTTTAATTGTTAAAATTGATTTCTAATTTTAATAACTTTTTTGTGAAAGCATTATTTATTGGCTGTAATTACAATGGAAGATTACACCCCGCTAAGTAGTTTACAGTGATTTGTGTTTTTGTTTGTTCATCAAAAAGCTGATAATTTGGATGACAATTTCAATTATATTTTCTTATTTTATTTCATAGAAGGATAATTGTTGTCATTAATTGTTAAATCTGCTTTATAAATTGTGGCAGTACATGAAGATAAAGTATCCACTGATGTTATCGAAAGTGTGAATAGCAAGGATAACAGTGATCGAAGCTATTACCACAGTTAGAGACAATCGTTTGTTTGATGGTTGTTCCGGTTGTTAAAACCGCATGGATCCAAAGGCAGATATATAAATGGGAAGTTAGAAGGTCAAACGCTAGTCAAGGGATATTGGAAAATCAAACAAATAAATTAAAACAACAGAATATTGATGACAGCAATCAACAGTTACAACTAAGGTATTTATTATTAATATTTATGTTAATTTTAATTTAGACATTACTTTTGTAATGTCGAGATAAACTAAGGAAAAAGATAATAAGAGATTCCCAAATCTCGGATTCGAATGGGAACGGTCTGTTCACTCCGAATTCCTTTAAGTACCGTAACATTACTATTAATTTCTTTGTGTGATTATATTAAAGGTCCAAATATAATAAATTGGCACCGTAACAGGGCCAACAATGCAAAAATAATAGATTGGCGTTCGAAACAAAGACCAGTAGGAGTCTGGTGTATTGGACCCTTGGATTTGGTTTTTTTTAAAGAACCGTAATGATTTTTTGTAATAACTAGGGCGTTGCCAACTGGTTATTTTGCGTAAAATAAATTGTCTTTCCGGTTATAACCAGTTTGGGTTGTTTTACATATATTTTTTTTTCTTCTTTTGTCAAACCAGTTTATGGTTTTGTTTTTTTAATATTGTAAAAATATTTTATATACATTTGGAAGTTGAATATTTTATATAAAATTTGCAATAACCTTTGTTATTGGATTTCGTATTATATATTTTGAATTTTGTTAAGAATGTATACAATTATGAGGGGTCAGGGGTTATTAAGGAGGTGTCGGCCAGGTGGGTTTGAGCCCTGGATGAATGAAGTGGATGGGAGAGCGAATGAAGAGAGAAAAGAGAGAATGGTTGAGGCGAGGAATGTGGTGGATGAAATGATAAATGTGATTCTGGATGAAGTAAAACAAAAAATATTTTTGGAATTAATGGATGATATTTATGAAGAAAAATATGATGAGTTTCTGGATAAATTGATTTGTGAGATAGTGAATGAGGAGTTGAATGGGGTGAATGAGGAAGCGGATGAGATGGATGAAGTGACTGAGGAAGTGAATGTGGGCTGGCGTGAGAGAAGGAGGATAAATAGAAATAGGAGCTCTCACCTGAAGAGGAAGGAGAGGAGAAGAAGGGAGAAGGAGAGTCGCTTGGTCGTGGAGCTGGGAGCTTCCTCGACCAAGAGTACTCAAATAGAGGAGCTGGTTGAGGTGGTTCCCATCTCACCGACCATGCGACAGGTAGAGGAGTGGACTGGTCCACAGGAGGCCCCTGTTCCTCATTGTATAATTAGTTAAGACTAATTTTTTTTTAATTTTGAAAAAAACCGTTTTGGGACAGCAATTTTTTTGGAGATTGTTTTTTGTGCTGTCATTTAGCTTTAGTAATACTAATTGTTTTTTTATTTTGGAAAAAAGAAAACCGTTTTGGGGAAGCAGTTTTTTTTTGAATTTTTTTTTATGCTACCACGTACATATTGTACATAATCCTGTACATATTTTTTTTATATATATACATAGTACAATTTGTTTTTGTACATAATGTATATATTGTATATTTTTTGTAAATAAATTTTTGTATATAGATAATTTGTAAATATTTTCTTTTGCCATGCCATTGTACATATTTTTGCACTACCTGCAAATAATTTTTTTTAATAAGTACTATTTGTGCTAGTACTTTATTTTGAGTAAATGGTTTTTTTTTCTTGAATTGATTTATGTTTATTAGGTTTATTGATTCATTTTCTCAGCGGTAGGCCTAAAAAGCCATCCATAGAGCTTCACTCTTTAACATTGATGTCGTTCTTAGATCGCCTATGGCCATCGGGGTTATGCGATCGAAGAACATTGGTTTCTTCTCTTCATTCGGCGAGGAAGTCCTCAGGGACGAGGAGTGGTGTTGCTGTGTTTGTACTTAGGTGCAAACCAGTAGTACCATTCTTTGCTCAGAGGCTTCTTCGGTGTAATGAAGAGAAGAACCAATTGTACCTTTGCTTTCAGGATCAGAGGCTTCACCTCATACAAATTCAAAAAACTTTTCCACTTTTCCATTTAGTTTTACAATAGAACAATTTTTCATAGAGTTTAAGATTTGAAGTCTGGTGCTCGGGAGCGTTCTACAACTTTCGCATTAGGTTTAGTTGTAATTTATTTGTAGGTTAAACAAGCACAACTGGGTCAGTAGAAATGGACCAAGTGTCTAATCGTGACAGTTGTGATTGTTTTATTAGGTTGGGGAGAATCTGTTCTGTAGAATCTGGTCGTTAGGGGCTTTTCCAGTAGGTTCTCACATGCATGGTTGGAGTGGGCTCGCGAACGCGATATTTTAAATTTAAACAATATGGATATTGTAGCCATACTTACTTTTTAAATTGTCTCCAGACGAATCTTGATTTTGGGAATCTCTTATATTATTAAATAAAAATAAAATAAATCAAACAAATTTTTCAAAAAATTAAATAAATAAAATTTTTATTAAATAAAATAATTTTCTTTAGAATTAAATAATTTTAGGTAACTAAATAAATAAATTTTCTTAATTAAGCTTTACGTCAAGAAATAAATAAATATTCTTTGTTTTTTTAAAAAAATAAATAAATATTTCAAAGTTAGGACGGTGCATCCAATAAATAAACATTCTTTTAAATATTTTTATTTTTCAATTTTCTTTTAAAAATAAATAAATATTCTTAGGGGTGCTATCGTCAATAACTAATTTTAGGTATATATATATATTTCAGTATATCTGAAATTGAATAAATAAATTATATTTTTACATATACAATATTACAATATTTTGGGAGCTTTTGTAAAAGATTCAGTAAAGATTAGCGGCGACAGCGGTTTTTTTTTGTTCTTATACAAGGTTGTTTTTACAAAAAGGTTTTTGTGTTTTGTTGAATTGGGGCGTTCGTTGTTTTTTTTCTCATTTCTTTGCGTTTTACAACTTCCATCGGACGAATTTTTCCGGGCGAATTAACTCCACCTTTTTTCTAGTTGGAATTGGTTTTATTATTGGTGTTGACGTTTTTATTGTGAATTCGGGATTCTATAAATTTTACCATCAAAATGTCAAGTCACATTGGCGTGGACCATCCGTTTTATGGATTGGAACCCAACGAACTGCAGATCGAATGTCTGGTTCGAGGTGTGGATTTTAGGGGGGTCAATTGGGCAGAGGAACTGCGAAACCACGTAAATCATGGTGCAGTTCCAGTAACGGTATCTCATGCGAGAGACTTGGTAGCTGAGTCTCAAACGGTGGTGCAGGCAGCACAAGTTGTTTTAGATCAGGTACGTCGACTTCAACCACCGGTTAATCAGATCTTCTTAGATGGTTTGGCGAATCGAGTGTTGCATTATACAGGTAGGATGAATAGGTTGGGTCCTCGCAATGACTTGCAAGAAGCCCGCACCTACGCTATCTCGCAATTGTCACGCGCCTGGGATATAATAGGATCACTGTCAACACGTCCAATTATACAAAATAAACCAGGAGTATCATCTGCTCCATCTGCTTCACCTGCTTTTCGACCAGGTGAGAGATCCACACCGATCCCAGTACAGCCAATAACTGAGACAATAAATAGTCTGAATCGTACAGACCATCAACAACAGAGACGGTCGGATCAATTACCACCGGCATATTTTCAGCAATCAGGTTTGAGAGCAGAGGACCTTGCAATACCACTATTGGGTCCATCTTTCCAAACTGAATACATACACAACAATCCACCATTGGTACAACAACAATCATTAAATTATCCACAAGCTCCACTAACAGCACCACCACCATACAACCAACCTCCCCAGGTATGGCGTGACGCGGCTCCAGCGTTAGCACCAGTGGAGTACCGAGGGGTTCGTGGGAACAGTTTGAGTCGTTATGACTCAAATTGGGTTCCAACCTTCACAGGAGATGGTCACTCTCCTGATGTTCATGAGTTCGTTCACAGAGTTGAGGCGGCTGCCAGGAGGGACCGCGTGAACTGGGACGACCTTAGGTCTATCGTTCCGCGGTACCTCAAGGGGGCTGCCGACAGATACTATTTGAACTTAACTCATGAACATGAGGTGGTGACCTATCCAGTGCTAAGGGAGGGACTCCTACAAACCTTCGGTACGCTTACCGATGATAAGGCGATATTGCGCGTTCTTCTGAACCGCAAACAAAAGTCAAAGGAGAGCGTATACGAATATCTAGTGGAGATTGGTTCGTTAAACCGTCGCTTAGCACGTCCATTTGCTGACCGAGAAATGCTAGAGATTGCTCGGGAGGGACTTAGTGTGGAGCTCAAAAATGCTACACTTGCAGCAACAATACATTCTATTGATGAACTTCGGACTCTATGTCAGAAGTTTGAACGTTTGTGGTCCACACCAGTTCCAACCAGAACATCAAATTTAAGAATTAGCGAGGTACAACAAATGGATGACTATGAGGTGGATGCTGGAGCAGAACAACATGGATATATTGATGCGGTGGATTCAACACAGAGACGGATATTGCAGCGACCTAGCATAACATTTGACAACAGTCAACCTGGTCCATCAATATCCAGACAACCAATTGTCTGTTTTAGATGCGGGGTAAATGGACATCGAGCTCCTGATTGTTCTAAAAACAGAATAAAATTGCACTGCTGGAAATGTAATAAGCCGGACGTTATATACGCAAATTGTTCATATTGTCACCCGTCGGTAAACTACCGTCCGAGAGTACATGCTTCGGGGATGGTACCCTCGGTTCAACATCCAATGAGCCCGAAGAAAACGACGAGAGATGTAGCAACGCAGGACGATCGATCACCACGCAGGAAACCAGAATAAAATCACCCAGTACATTTAATTTCCCATCATTACATCGAACATATTTTAGACGTCTTGAACGTAACATTAGATATTGGAGGATGAGGAAATTATTTCGTAAAGCTTGTATTTCATCTATCCTTTCAGAAACAAAGGATCCTCGGCCGCGACTAACAATAAAAATTTTGGACAAACATATCTCAGGTCTATTGGATAGTGGAGCGTCAGTCACAATACTTGGAAGAAATTCCTTGGATTTGTTGGAATCATCAGGTACAACTTACCGTAAGTACACATCGTGTATTCGTACGGCAGATGGTACTGCAACAAAAATTTTGGGTTACATAGAAATTCCAATAACTGTGAATGGCTCCACTAAACCAATGCGGTTCCATATAGTTCCTGGATTACGAGAAGAGCTCTACCTGGGCATAGATTTCTGGGAGAAATTCGGTATTGTTCCTTTATTTGTTAGTGAACTGACTCGCACAGAGCTACAAACTGTTAATATACATAACCTCACCACTGATCAGCAACATGAACTGGATATGATCAAGGATTCTTTCCCGTCATTTGAAGTGTCTGGACTCGGAAAGACTTCTTTGGTTGAACATGTCATCGATGTTGGTGATAGTGCACCTGTTAAACAGAGACACTATCCCACATCGCCGGCTGTTCAACTAAAGGTCTATGCCGAACTTGACCGAATGCTTCAAATGGGCGTGATCGAAGAGTCTAACAGTTCTTGGTGCTCGCCAGTGGTTTTGGTACAAAAAGAATCTGGTAAAAACAGATTATGTATTGATAGCCGTCGTGTCAATTCACTAACGAAAAAGGACGCTTACCCACTTCCCTTGATTGATGGCTTACTAGGTCGTCTAAATAGCACAAAGTACATTTCAAGTATTGATCTCAAAGATGCTTTCTGGCAGATTCCTCTGGCAGAAGCATCTAGAGACAAGACAGCCTTCACAGTGCCTGGTCGTCCATTGTATCAATTCCGGGTTATGCCCTTTGGATTGTGCAATGCTCCCCAGACAATGTGTCGGCTAATGCACAAAGTGATACCACATCAATATCACGAAAATGTCTTTGTTTATTTGGATGATCTATTGGTAGTCTCTTCCACGTTCCAGGAACATATGGAATTGCTGTCCAAAGTCTCTTCATTGTTAAGAGCGGCTGGGTTAACAATAAACCTCAAGAAAAGTAAATTTGTTCTGAGAGAGGTGAAATACTTGGGATTTTTGGTTGGTGAAGATGGTCTTCGAACTGACCCTGACAAGGTAAGAGCTGTAGCAGAGTACCCAGCTCCATCTACAGTAAAACAAATACGACGTTTACTAGGAATGGCTGGTTGGTACCAACGTTTCATACCCAATTATGCAAGCGTGGTATCACCAATCACAGATTTATTAAAGAAGAGTTCGGGAAAATTGAAATGGACATTGGAAGCGCAAGCTGCTTTCGAAAATTTAAAACGATTGCTGACTACAGCACCAGTATTAATTAACCCTGATTATAATAAAGAGTTCTTTATTAGATGCGATGCGAGTCTGACAGGAGTAGGTAGTGTGTTGTATCAGGTTGATACTGACGGACAAGAGTGTCCGATAGCCTTCATGTCGAAAAAACTTAATAAAGCTCAAAGAAACTACTCAGTTTCTGAGCTTGAATGTCTTGCGGCAATTCTGAGTGTGAAGAAATTCAGGGGCTATGTTGAAGGTCACCGATTTACAATTGTGACTGATCACTCAAGTCTGAAGTGGCTTATGTCACAGAAAGACTTGAGTGGTCGTCTGGCTAGGTGGAGCCTAAAACTCCAACATATGGATTTTACCATTGTCCACCAAAAAGGTACCCAAAATATAGTCCCTGATGCTCTATCTCGTCTTTATGACGATACACACGAGGAATTGACGGAAGCATTAACACATCACATTAACGACATCAAAATCGACAATGAAGGTTATCGGCACAAGGAATATACGGGTATGATAGCTAAAGTTCAATCATCTCCTAAGGACTTTCCATCTGTTAAAGTCGTGGATGATAAGCTATACATACGTATTGAGCCAAGATCTGATGCAATACCCAACGATGTTCCTGTGTGGAAGCTCTGGGTACCAAAACCGATGACTTCAAACATGATTCAGAAACATCATGATGATAGTACTGCTGCTCATGGAGGTGTTAAAAAGACTTTAGAATTACTTCGACGTCTTTATTATTGGCCGGGCATGGCGTCACAGGTACACAACTATGTTGTGTCCTGCGACACATGTAAACAAACAAAAGCCACGAATCAGATATTGCGTCCTCCGATGCAATATCAATTCGAAACAGCACGTCCATGGCAGAGAGTCTATATAGATTTTTTGGGACCGTACCCTCGTTCTACACTTGGGAATACGGTATTACTGATAGTTCTGGATCATGCTACGAAGTTTGTATTACTGAAACCACTTAGAAACGCAACTTCACCGAAGGTGAATGCTTTTCTAAGGAATGAAGTGTTTCTTACATATGGGGTACCAGAGTTTCTACACAGTGACAATGGCAAACAGTTCACTAGTAGGAACTTTCAAAATCTTTTGTCAGATTTCGGCATTAAACACATTAGGACCGGTGTCTATAGTCCTCAAAGTAACGCGTCAGAGCGGGTCAATAGGTCAGTTCTAGCAGCAATTCGAGCGTTCATTAAAGGTCAACACACCAAGTGGGATTCACAAATTGGTGAAATCGCGTATGCACTGCGGGCTGCAGTACATTCAGCTACCAAGTACTCACCGTACTATTTATTATTTGGTCAACATCCAGTTTCGGATGGGAATACTTACCAATTGTTGAGATCACTACATCAGCTTGGTGAAGATGCTGGTGAGGAAATGGAACGCACTGATCATTTGACTCTGCTTAGGAACCGGGTTCAACAAAATTTAAAAGCAGCTTTTAAGAAATCGCAACATCAGTACAACCTGCGATCTAAACTACGGACTTTTCAACCACAACAACGTGTGTCTGTACGGCAACATCATTTGAGTGACGCTACCAAAAGGTTCTCGGCAAAATTGGCTCCAAAGTTCTTGCCTGCAATGATTAAGACTAAGATTGGAAATGTACTTTATGAGTGCATAGATATGAGCGGTAAGAATCTTGGAGTACATCACGCGAAAGACATCAGGGAATGATGTCTTTTCGTTAGGTAGGGTTGTTCCTCTGGCTGATTGTCGTCTCTGGGGTTCACATCTTCAGGTCATACTTACTGGTTGTATCGGGGTGTCCATGGTGCTGACGTTCGGATGGATGGTCGGTCTCAATGCTCAGTGAAGTTCTTAAGGACTTCATGAGTGTTGGAACCGGTCATCGGTCTTGACGCCAGTGACTGTGGGTATCTCGATCCCAGATACAGTTTAATAAGTGGAAGTAGTTCGGTGGTTTTCTGTCATGGAGGGGATGGCGACGTTTTTGTGATTTCAAGAGTAAAAATCTTGGTTTCTACCTTGAATTCATGGTGTAACGATCGCAATAATCGCGAAACAATAATAAAACCAAATTCATCTTCGTTTTCAATTCAATAAAAATGCATTTCATTAGTTTCCGTTCATTCTTACATTAATAATAATTTTAAAATTTTCTAAAACTTAACTGCTAGTTAAATTTTGAACATACTATAAAAAGCAAACGAACGTACTAAATTTTTATTTCCAATGCTAATGAACAGACGTCGTTGTTAATCATTACTGAATTTTCGGAGATTGCCCGATTTTGTTTTGACATCATAAGATGGAAAAATCAAAATCACATTTTGCAATTTCATAATTTAAAAATTATATTTCATTCCATTTTTGCTTTTCAAAAGGATTACAACATCCAATAATCTATTTTAATTTATATAGATCAATGTCATTTGATAGTATTATTTAACCTTGATGTGATAAATCAATAAATTTGTAATTCAAAAGTGATGTATTTAATTGCAATCAAGCAAATAAAAAAGAAGTGTAAACAAAGAAAAATTCCAAGGTCGTTTTGTTTAATTGTTAAAATTGATTTCTAATTTTAATAACTTTTTTGTGAAAGCATTATTTATTGGCTGTAATTACAATGGAAGATTACACCCCGCTAAGTAGTTTACAGTGATTTGTGTTTTTGTTTGTTCATCAAAAAGCTGATAATTTGGATGACAATTTCAATTATATTTTCTTATTTTATTTCATAGAAGGATAATTGTTGTCATTAATTGTTAAATCTGCTTTATAAATTGTGGCAGTACATGAAGATAAAGTATCCACTGATGTTATCGAAAGTGTGAATAGCAAGGATAACAGTGATCGAAGCTATTACCACAGTTAGAGACAATCGTTTGTTTGATGGTTGTTCCGGTTGTTAAAACCGCATGGATCCAAAGGCAGATATATAAATGGGAAGTTAGAAGGTCAAACGCTAGTCAAGGGATATTGGAAAATCAAACAAATAAATTAAAACAACAGAATATTGATGACAGCAATCAACAGTTACAACTAAGGTATTTATTATTAATATTTATGTTAATTTTAATTTAGACATTACTTTTGTAATGTCGAGATAAACTAAGGAAAAAGATAATAAGAGATTCCCAAATCTCGGATTCGAATGGGAACGGTCTGTTCACTCCGAATTCCTTTAAGTACCGTAACATTACTATTAATTTCTTTGTGTGATTATATTAAAGGTCCAAATATAATAAATTGGCACCGTAACAGGGCCAACAATGCAAAAATAATAAATATTAAAAGACATCTAGGCCTTTGTATTTTCTGTATTATCCAACGTTGAGACTTAATGCTTCTAAATAACCTGGGTGATTTACTTTTTTCTATCACAAGCCATTCATTCGCTCTCAACTTACACATTTTTATTATTTAAATTTTTTTTCTGGAGTAATTTTATAAAACAGACCCGTTTTGTCGACGTTGTAAATTTTATTTGTAGCCGTCGAGTATTTTTGACTACGCTGATTGCTAGGAATTCGTCACATGCACTTCTATCAACACCTGCTCATTCATCAAAAATCCCACCCCGCCATGCACCCAACCGCAATATATGTCTCTTACGGAAGCAAAAAGTTCAGATTTCCATACATTTGAATTCAGAATTTAGCGGCGATCCAATTAATTCTGTTTTCTTTTGCAATATTGAATAGATATTGCAACAATTTTTGAATCGCTGTTACTTAAACTCTGTCAACAACACTTCGCAAATCTTCCCAATTTTTCTGTTTTATTCCTTGTAATTCAAACGCCTTTTAAATGAAATGTTTGTTTTTCCATATGGTGCTTATAGTTTTTTATGAATCAAATCAACATATTAATCATTGCATCCCACCATTTATAAATCAATAGCTTTGAATATCCCAGATAACATGTTAAACGTTATCTTTTACTATACATTCAGAGATTAATACGGTATATTTACGATTAACTAACGAGCAGACCTGAAAACACACATTCTGAATAATGTAAAGGGAAAGTGATCTCCGTCGAGAATCGAAACAGGCTTCCTTGAGTTACAAGGCTATCTAGCACCTTATCAACTGAGCTAAAACTGCGACAATGTAAACCGAACCACCAAAATGGAAAGATATAGAGGATAAAAACCACCAATTGTGATTGATAAATCACAACTATTTTTTCTCATATCTAAAAAACGTTTTTATTTTTGAACTTATCGGTCGCAATAAACGAACAATCTGTGCATCAATCTGTACAAATTTTATTGCAAAATTGGTCGCTATATCAGAAATGTCGTAATAACCGAAGTCGTTTTAAGCGAATATTTTTATATGGGAACAAAGGCAAGTTCAACCATTACTTTGATTTTATGACGCTATAGGCGAAATGTCGTTATGACCGAGGGCGTTATAAGTGAATTTCACTGTATTTACAACAAAAATGTCATTTTTTTAAGATGTCGTGGCTAGAAGTATCTGAAATTGACATGTTTTTTAAAGAATGTTTTGTTGTATAACGACTTTTTTTATTGGCGATTTTTCAATAAAAAGTTTTTTTTTAATTAAAGTTTATTAAAAAACACTATAGTTAATTTAATTAATTATAGTTTATTATAGTTAATTAATTATAGTTTATTAAAAAACTAATTATAGTTTAATTAATTAATTGATTATAGTTTATTAAAAAATAATTATAATTTAAATGATTAATTATAGTTTATTAAAAAACACTCCTTTTTATTCGGAATTCGGTTGTACATGGAAGTATCAAAAGTATCGACTAAAACTTTCCAAGGATTCACAAAATTGCTTGGGTTTGTTACTCTCTCCCAAACTGCTAACTTTTGTTTTTTCCTTTTTTTGTGACAGAAATCGGATTTTTCTTTTGTGATATTATTGATTGAATAAAAAATGAAATAATTTTTAAAACAATTTTTAAATGGCTTGTGAAAATTACACAGCATGAAACAATTATAAATAAATTTTGTGGCATGCTGCCACATATGCGTGGGAATGATGTCTGATATAATTTTATTAATTTTCGCACGGCCGATTACTCTTTCAACTAAAATTCGTCTATTAGCTATGTATATCGTGTTCATAACTTCTTCTTCTGAAAGCTGATTTTTATTTCGTAAAAAAGGTGGTATATTCAAACCAACATTAAAGTTTTCCAAAATATCGGAAATATCGAAACCTCGATCACCTAAAACATAGTCATCAGCTTTCAAACAGCTTAGAAGCCCTGATTTTAAAATGATTTCCCTATCGCTTATCCTCCATAAGCATCTGAAACAAATGTTATCAAACCATTCTGATCTACGGAGATTAATGTTTTAAAGATTGTATTATTTTTGTTATGAGAAAATGTTAACTGATTGTAAGATGGATTGTGGGATTTTTGGACAAATATCTCTGTACAGTCATCTATTGCTCTATACTATTGGCTTGAACAAAGACTGTGTTCCAAAAATCAATTCGTTTTAAAGTTAAGTACAGCAAATTATTCATATGTACAAAACATTTTGAAGCGTTCATTGGGCTGATTTTAAAATGTCTTGCAATTATCTGAAAATTGTAGTTTGTTCTGTACTTTACCAAAAGCAGAAGAGCATGGTCTTCTGCTGTTAAACAATTGATAAATATGACTTTGTTAAATCTTATGATCAAATCCACCAGAAATAAAAATCGTTTTCGATTCATGCCACTAAATTTTAACAAATCACGGTTAGTAATGGTGAAAAATGATAATTTAGAAGGCTCAGGTTGTCTAAACATGGTGACTAGAAATGGGCAAAACTGCTACTTTTCAGTCACTGTTACAAACTGTTACTGCTACTTTCAAATCACTGTGAAAAATAACAGCGACTTTAGTAACAGGTGTGATTTTTAAAAAATAAAGGAAAAAGTCCAAAGTCAAGTATGTAATAATAATAATAACGAAATAACGTTTTTGTATGTATTCATTATCTTTAAAGAAAATAAAGTTCATTCAATGCACATTCAATGTATTTTTGATTATTCTATTAATTCAAATATATACTAATTCAAATACAATTTTTTTTTCTTTCAAATAAAAAAATACGAACAAAAAACAAAAAATCACTGTTACTTAAATATCAATGTTTTTAGTGATATCAAAGAAATCACAGCGATTTTTTTATTTTCCTGTTCCTTGTTCGTATTTTTATTTTAAAAGAAAAAATACTAAAGTAGCAGGTAACAGTCTAAAATCTAAATCACAGCGACTAAATAATAGGAACTGTCACTTTTAGAAATCACAGTGATTTTATTTTCCTGTTTTTTTCTTGTTCGTATTTTTATTTTAAAAGAAAAAAATACTAAAGTAGCAGGTAGCAGTCTAAATCACAGCGACCAAATAATAGGAACTGTTACTTTTAAAAATCACAGTGATTTTATTTTCCTGTTCTTTTCTTGTTCGTATTTTTATTTTAAAAGAAAAAAATACTAAAGCAGCAGTCTGAATCACAGCGACCAAATAATAGAAACTGGAAACTTTTAGAAATCAAAGTGATTTTATTTTCCTGTTCTTGTTGTAGTTTTACTTTAAAATACTTTACTTTACTTTTGGTTTCAAAAATTCACAGCGAACAAAATAATAGGAGCTGCTACTTTAAATATTTAGTAACAGGCAGTGATTGCTACTTTTGAGTAACAGTGAAAAAGTAGCAGCTACCAATATCGTCACATCCCTTTAAGCAAAACGTTACGTAAACGTAACATAAACGAAGAACATATTTCATACAACTCCTCACTAACGTATCGTTTTGCGAAGCAAAAAAGTTACGTTTGCGATTCATCAGTCCTGTGATAATTAAAATTGTTGCGAATCATAAATTCTTCACTTAAGTGAGCCGTTTACGCACTGTAATTTGTGTTACGTTTGTGTAACACTTTAGTGTAACTTATTGGTAACATTTTTAATCAATGGTTACGTTACATTTATACGTAACCAATAATTATTACACGTGATAATTTTTTTTTATAACCAACAAAAACGTATTTTTGTTTTTCATATATTTCGTTTAATCAAATTCAATTAAAATATTTCATATTTCACAAATACAAGGCTAAATAAAATATCACAAGTTAAACTATAAGTTAAACTATATAAATTCAATATTTGACGCTAATTCATGTGATTAAATTATTAAAAAGAGCTAAAATATTACATTTTCTATTCATCTTTTATTGTTGGATTTTTGCGAATCCGATCTTTGGCATATTGAAACCATTTTTTAATTTGAAAAAATTCTTCGTTGGAGTGACGTGAATAATCCATAGTATCAAAATGTTTGTTTTTTCTGCATACACCTTATATTATTCACACGAAAATAAGAAATAAAATAAATTTTATTTATTATATATCATTTATTATTATACTACTATAGTTTCAATCTCTGTGAGATCATAACTGGTATTGATATGCAATTAACATTAATCTACAAAAATGATCTTATTTATAGTGATTTACAAAAATTGTTGAAAGACGTTATTGATAAAAATTTTACGAAATAAAAAACTAATAATGAAATAAATTAAAGGGTACAAATTTGAGGAAAAACCTAATTATTTCAGTAATAAAGTAATAAAACAATTAGTTGTAAAGAGGAGGGAAAACAAAAAAAAATTACAAAAAATTAAAAAATTATTTAAACAAGGATATGGTTAAGAAATTACAAAAAAAAAAAACACTAGGGATCTTATATTATTATGATTTATGGTGGTTTGTTATGTTGAATAGCGGTGAACAAATTTTGGCTTCATTTGAGTTCATAAGATGGTAATTTTGTGCGATGTGATATGACTCTAAGGCATCCAACTTCCAGTCTTGTCTAACAGTTCTTATAAGCTTGGAGTTGTTAGTATCAATTTTATGATTGTTATTAACCATATGTTCCGCTACACTTGATTTATTGACATGCTTCCCAAAAGTAGCCATGTTGTGCTCTTTAAATCTGGTTTCGAAATTCCTGCTTGTTTGGCCGACATATATCTGTTCGCAATCCAAACAGTTTATTTTATAAACTCCAGATTTTTTTGACTGTGGTTCCTGATCCTTAAAGTTATTTATTTGGCTTTTCAAAGTTCTTGTTGGACGTGTTACTATATCTATGTTATGTTTTTGGAATATTTTCTCTAGTTTGTTGGTTATGTTGGGAACATATGGTACGCTTATTCTATTGCTTGGTTGTTTTTCCTTTAAAGGAATGAGACCGGTTTGCTGTTTAACAATATGTTTTTTATGGTGTTTCTGAATTATGTTGTTGGCGAAATTTACGGAATAACCATTATCGACAGCTGTTTTTCTGATATATTTTACCTCTTCATCAAATTCCAGTTTTTCCATAGGGATTGTAAATAAACGGTGTGCCATTGAATGAAAGGCTGCTTTCTTATGTGTTATGTGGTGGAAAGAATCTGCAGTGATAAATCGGTTGGTGTTTGTTGGCTTTCTGTATATGCCAAATTTCAAATGATGTGTGGAGGTTTTAATTATTTGGATATCTAGAAAATTCAAAATATTATTCTCCTCTGTTTCTATTGTGAACTTTATATCCGGGTGTTGATTGTTGATGATATCGAAGAGTTCTTGGATGTGTTTCTTGTCTACAATGGCAAAAATGTCATCGACATACCTGTGCCATACTTTAGGGAATAGTGGTGATGAAGTTCGAAGATTATCTTCCAGCCGGCTCATAAAAATATTGCTAAGAAACGGTGCTAATTTACTGCCCATAGATTCCCTTATATTCTTTAACATTGACTGAAGCAAGCAAGGGTATCGTTGAAATAAGAGTTTCTCTGAAATTAATTTTTTTCATATTTTATTACTGTAGACCAAAAAACAATAATAAACCCAAATTTTGAGAACCCTGGGATAACCTGCTTAAGAGATATTCTCAACCTTATATTCTTTAACATTGACTGAAGCAAGCAAGGGTATCGTTGAAATAAGAGTTTCTCTGAAATTAATTTTTTTCATATTTTATTACTGTAGACCAAAAAACAATAATAAACCCAAATTTTGAGAACCCTGGGATAACCTGCTTAAGAGATATTCTCAACCTTATATTCTTTAACATTGACTGAAGCAAGCAAGGGTATCGTTGAAATAAGAGTTTCTCTGAAAGTAATTTTTTTCATATTTTATTACTGTAGACCAAAAAACAATAATAAACCCAAATTTTGAGAACCCTGGGATAACCTGCTTAAGAGATATTCTCAACCTTATATTCTTTAACATTGACTGAAGCAAGCAAGGGTATCGTTGAAATAAGAGTTTCTCTGAAATTAATTTTTTTCATATTTTATTACTGTAGACCAAAAATCAATAATAAACCCAAATTTTGAGAACCCTGGGATAACCTGCTTAAGAGATATTCTCAACCTTATATTCTTTAACATTGACTGAAGCAAGCAAGGGTATCGTTAAAATAAGAGTTTCTCTGAAACTAACTTTTTTCATATTTTATTACTGTAGACCAAAAAACAATTATAAACCCAAATTTTGAGAACCCTGGGATAACCTGCTTAAGAGATATTCTCAACCTTATATTCTTTAACATTGACTGAAGCAAGCAAGGGTATCGTTGAAATAAGAGTTTCTCTGAAATTAATTTTTTTCATATTTTATTACTGTAGACCAAAAAACAATTATAAACCCAAATTTTGAGAACCCTGGGATAACCTGCTTAAGAGATATTCTCAACCTTATATTCTTTAACATTGACTGAAGCAAGCAAGGGTATCGTTGAAATAAGAGTTTCTTTGAAATTAATTTTTTTCATATTTTATTACTGTAGACCAAAAAACAATAATAAACCCAAATTTTGAGAACCCTGGGATAACCTGCTTAAGAGATATTCTCAACCTTATATTCTTTAACATTGACTGAAGCAAGCAAGGGTATCGTTAAAATAAGAGTTTCTCTGAAATAAATTTTTTCATATTTTATTACTGTAGACCAAAAAACAATAATAAACCCAAATTTTGAGAACCCTGGGATAACCTGCTTAAGAGATATTCTCAACCTTATATTCTTTAACATTGACTGAAGCAAGCAAGGGTATCGTTGAAATAAGAGTTTCTCTGAAATTAATTTTTTCATATTTTATTACTGTAGACCAAAAAACAATAATAAACCCAAATTTTGAGAACCCTGGGATAACCTGCTTAAGAGATATTCTCAACCTTATATTCTTTAACATTGACTGAAGCAAGCAAGGGTATCGTTAAAATAAGAGTTTCTCTGAAACTAACTTTTTTCATATTTTATTACTGTAGACCAAAAAACAATTATAAACCCAAATTTTGAGAACCCTGGGATAACCTGCTTAAGAGATATTCTCAACCTTATATTCTTTAACATTGACTGAAGCAAGCAAGGGTATCGTTGAAATAAGAGTTTCTCTGAAATTAATTTTTTTCATATTTTATTACTGTAGACCAAAAAACAATTATAAACCCAAATTTTGAGAACCCTGGGATAACCTGCTTAAGGATATTCTCAACCTTATATTCTTTAACATTGACTGAAGCAAGCAAGGGTATCGTTGAAATAAGAGTTTCTTTGAAATTAATTTTTTTCATATTTTATTACTGTAGACCAAAAAACAATAATAAACCCAAATTTTGAGAACCCTGGGATAACCTGCTTAAGAGATATTCTCAACCTTATATTCTTTAACATTGACTGAAGCAAGCAAGGGTATCGTTAAAATAAGAGTTTCTCTGAAATAAATTTTTTCATATTTTATTACTGTAGACCAAAAAACAATAATAAACCCAAATTTTGAGAACCCTGGGATAACCTGCTTAAGAGATATTCTCAACCTTATATTCTTTAACATTGACTGAAGCAAGCAAGGGTATCGTTGAAATAAGAGTTTCTCTGAAATTAATTTTTTTCATATTTTATTACTGTAGACCAAAAAACAATAATAAACCCAAATTTTGAGAACCCTGGGATAACCTGCTTAAGAGATATTCTCAACCTTATATTCTTTAACATTGACTGAAGCAAGCAAGGGTATCGTTGAAATAAGAGTTTCTTTGAAATTAATTTTTTTCATATTTTATTACTGTAGACCAAAAAACAATAATAAACCCAAATTTTGAGAACCCTGGGATAACCTGCTTAAGAGATATTCTCAACCTTATATTCTTTAACATTGACTGAAGCAAGCAAGGGTATCGTTGAAATAAGAGTTTCTCTGAAATTAATTTTTTCATATTTTATTACTGGAGACCAAAAAACAATTATAAACCCAAATTTAGAGAACCCTGGGATAACCTGCTTAAGAGATATTCTCAACCTTATATTCTTTAACATTGACTGAAGCAAGCAAGGGTATCGTTGAAATAAGAGTTTCTCTGAAATTAATTTTTTTCATATTTAATTACTGTAGACCAAAAAACAATAATAAACCCAAATTTTGAGAACCCTGGGATAACCTGCTTAAGGGATATTCTCAACCTTATATTCTTTAACATTGACTGAAGCAAGCAAGGGTATCGTTGAAATAAGAGTTTCTCTGAAATTAATTTTTTTCATATTTTATTACTGTAGACCAAAAAACAATAATAAACCCAAATTTTGAGAACCCTGGGATAACCTGCTTAAGAGATATTCTCAACCTTATATTCTTTAACATTGACTGAAGCAAGCAAGGGTATCGTTGAAATAAGAGTTTCTCTGAAATTAATTTTTTTCATATTTTATTACCGTAGACCAAAAAACAATAATAAACCCAAATTTTGAGAACCCTGGGATAACCTGCTTAAGAGATATTCTCAACCTTATATTCTTTAACATTGACTGAAGCAAGCAAGGGTATCGTTGAAATAAGAGTTTCTCTGAAATTAATTTTTTTCATATTTTATTACTGTAGACCAAAAACCAATAATAAACCCAAATTTTGAGAACCCTGGGATAACCTGCTTAAGAGATATTCTCAACCTTATATTCTTTAACATTGACTGAAGCAAGCAAGGGTATCGTTAAAATAAGAGTTTCTCTGAAACTAACTTTTTTCATATTTTATTACTGTAGACCAAAAAACAATTATAAACCCAAATTTTGAGAACCCTGGGATAACCTGCTTAAGAGATATTCTCAACCTTATATTCTTTAACATTGACTGAAGCAAGCAAGGGTATCGTTGAAATAAGAGTTTCTCTGAAATTAATTTTTTTCATATTTTATTACTGTAGACCAAAAAACAATTATAAACCCAAATTTTGAGAACCCTGGGATAACCTGCTTAAGAGATATCCTCAACCTTATATTCTTTAACATTGACTGAAGCAAGCAAGGGTATCGTTGAAATAAGAGTTTCTTTGAAATTAATTTTTTTCATATTTTATTACTGTAGACCAAAAAACAATAATAAACCCAAATTTTGAGAACCCTGGGATAACCTGCTTAAGAGATATTCTCAACCTTATATTCTTTAACATTGACTGAAGCAAGCAAGGGTATCGTTAAAATAAGAGTTTCTCTGAAATAAATTTTTTCATATTTTATTACTGTAGACCAAAAAACAATAATAAACCCAAATTTTGAGAACCCTGGGATAACCTGCTTAAGAGATATTCTCAACCTTATATTCTTTAACATTGACTGAAGCAAGCAAGGGTATCGTTGAAATAAGAGTTTCTCTGAAATTAATTTTTTTCATATTTTATTACTGTAGACCAAAAAACAATAATAAACCCAAATTTTGAGAACCCTGGGATAACCTGCTTAAGAGATATTCTCAACCTTATATTCTTTAACATTGACTGAAGCAAGCAAGGGTATCGTTGAAATAAGAGTTTCTCTGAAATTAATTTTTTTCATATTTTATTACTTTAGACCAAAAAACATTATTAAACCCAAATTTTGAGAACCCTGGGATAACCTGCTTAAGAGATATTCTCAACCTTATATTCTTTAACATTGACTGAAGCAAGCAAGGGTATCGTTGAAATAAGAGTTTCTCTGAAATTAATTTTTTTCATATTTTATTACTGTAGACCAAAAAACAATAATAAACCCAAATTTTGAGAACCCTGGGATAACCTGCTTAAGAGATATTCTCAACCTTATATTCTTTAACATTGACTGAAGCAAGCAAGGGTATCGTTGAAATAAGTTTTTCTCTGAAATTAATTTTTTTCATATTTTATTACTGTAGACCAAAAAACAATAATAAACCCAAATTTGAGAACCCTGGATAACCTGCTTAAGAGATATTCTCAACCTTATATTCTTTAACATTGACTGAAGCAAGCAAGGGTATCGTTGAAATAAGAGTTTCTCTGAAATTAATTTTTTTCATATTTTATTACTGTAGACCAAAAAACAATTATAAACCCAAATTTTGAGAACCCTGGGATAACCTGCTTAAGAGATATTCTCAACCTTATATTCTTTAACATTGACTGAAGCAAGCAAGGGTATCGTTGAAATAAGAGTTTCTCTGAAATTAATTTTTTTCATATTTTATTACTGTAGACCAAAAAACAATAATAAACCCAAATTTTGAGAACCCTGGGATAACCTGCTTAAGAGATATTCTCAACCTTATATTCTTTAACATTGACTGAAGCAAGCAAGGGTATCGTTGAAATAAGAGTTTCTCTGAAATTAATTTTTTTCATATTTTATTACTGTAGACCAAAAAACAATTATAAACCCAAATTTTGAGAACCCTGGGATAACCTGCTTAAGAGATATTCTCAACCTTATATTCTTTACATTGACTGAAGCAAGCAAGGGTATCGTTGAAATAAGAGTTTCTCTGAAATTAATTTTTTTCATATTTTATTACTGTAGACCAAAAAACAATTATAAACCCAAATTTTGAGAACCCTGGGATAACCTGCTTAAGAGATATTCTCAACCTTATATTCTTTAACATTGACTGAAGCAAGCAAGGGTATCGTTAAAATAAGAGTTTCTCTGAAATTAACTTTTTTCATATTTTATTACTGTAGACCAAAAAACAATTATAAACCCAAATTTTGAGAACCCTGGGATAACCTGCTTAAGAGATATTCTCAACCTTATATTCTTTAACATTGACTGAAGCAAGCAAGGGTATCGTTGAAATAAGAGTTTCTTTGAAATTAATTTTTTTCATATTTTATTACTGTAGACCAAAAAACAATAATAAACCCAAATTTTGAGAACCCTGGGATAACCTGCTTAAGAGATATTCTCAACCTTATATTCTTTAACATTGACCTGAAGCAAGCAAGGGTATCGTTGAAATAAGAGTTTCTCTGAAATTAATTTTTTTCATATTTTATTACTGTAGACCAAAAAACAATAATAAACCCAAATTTTGAGAACCCTGGGATAACCTGCTTAAGAGATATTCTCAACCTTATATTCTTTAACATTGACTGAAGCAAGCAAGGGTATCGTTGAAATAAGAGTTTCTCTGAAATTAATTTTTTTCATATTTTATTACTGTAGACCAAAAAACAATAATAAACCCAAATTTTGAGAACCCTTGGATAACCTGCTTAAGAGGTATTCTCAACCTTATATTCTTTAACATTGACTGAAGCAAGCAAGGGTATCGTTGAAATAAGAGTTTCTCTGAAATTAATTTTTTTCATATTTTATTACTGTAGACCAAAAAACAATAATAAACCCAAATTTTGAGAACCCTGGGATAACCTGCTTAGAGATATTCTCAACCTTATATTCTTTAACATTGACTGAAGCAAGCAAGGGTATCGTTGAAATAAGAGTTTCTCTGAAATTAATTTTTTCATATTTTATTACTGTAGACCAAAAAACAATAATAAACCCAAATTTTGAGAACCCTGGGATAACCTGCTTAAGAGATATTCTCAACCTTATATTCTTTAACATTGACTGAAGCAAGCAAGGGTATCGTTGAAATAAGAGTTTCTCTGAAATTAATTTTTTTCATATTTTATTACTGTAGACCAAAAAACAATAATAAACCCAAATTTTGAGAACCCTGGGATAACCTGCTTAGAGATATTCTCAACCTTATATTCTTTAACATTGACTGAAGCAAGCAAGGGTATCGTTGAAATAAGAGTTTCTCTGAAATTAATTTTTTTCATATTTTATTACTGTAGACCAAAAAACATTAATAAACCCAAATTTTGAGAACCCTGGGATAACCTGCTTAAGAGATATTCTCAACCTTATATTCTTTAACATTGACTGAAGCAAGCAAGGGTATCGTTAAAATAAGAGTTTCTCTGAAATTAATTTTTTTCATATTTTATTACTGTAGACCAAAAAAACAATAATAAACCCAAATTTTGAGAACCCTGGGATAACCTGCTTAAGAGATATTCTCAACCTTATATTCTTTAACATTGACTGAAGCAAGCAAGGGTATCGTTGAAATAAGAGTTTCTCTGAAATTAATTTTTTTCATATTTTATTACTGTAGACCAAAAACAATAATAAACCCAAATTTTGAGAACCCTGGGATAACCTGCTTAAGAGATATTCTCAACCTTATATTCTTTAACATTGACTGAAGCAAGCAAGGGTATCGTTGAAATAAGAGTTTCTCTGAAATTAACTTTTTTCATATTTTATTACTGTAGACCAAAAAACAATAATAAACCCAAATTTTGAGAACCCTGGGATAACCTGCTTAAGAGATATTCTCAACCTTATATTCTTTAACATTGACTGAAGCAAGCAAGGGTATCGTTGAAATAAGAGTTTCTCTGAAATTAACTTTGTTCATTTTTTATTACTGTAGACCAAAAAACAATAATAAACCCAAATTTTGAGAACCCTGGGATAACCTGCTTAAGAGATATTCTCAACCTTATATTCTTTAACATTGACTGAAGCAAGCAAGGGTATCGTTGAAATAAGAGTTTCTCTGAAATTAATTTTTTTCATATTTTATTACTGTAGACCAAAAAACAATAATAAACCCAAATTTTGAGAACCCTGGGATAACCTGCTTAAGAGATATTCTCAACCTTATATTCTTTAACATTGACTGAAGCAAGCAAGGGTATCGTTGAAATAAGAGTTTCTCTGAAATTAATTTTTTTCATATTTTATTACTGTAGACCAAAAAACAATAATAAACCCAAATTTTGAGAACCCTGGGATAACCTGCTTAAGAGATATTCTCAACCTTATATTCTTTAACATTGACTGAAGCAAGCAAGGGTATCGTTGAAATAAGAGTTTCTTTGAAATTAATTTTTTTCATATTTTATTACTGTAGACCAAAAAACAATAATAAACCCAAATTTTGAGAACCCTGGGATAACCTGCTTAAGAGATATTCTCAACCTTATATTCTTTAACATTGACTGAAGCAAGCAAGGGTATCGTTGAAATAAGAGTTTCTCTGAAATTAATTTTTTCATATTTTATTACTGTAGACCAAAAAACATTAATAAACCCTAATTTTGAGAACCCTGGGATAACCTGCTTAAGAGATATTCTCAACCTTATATTCTTTAACATTGACTGAAGCAAGCAAGGGTATCGTTGAAATAAGAGTTTCTCTGAAATTAATTTTTTTCATATTTTATTACTGTAGACCAAAAAACAATAATAAACCCAAATTTTGAGAACCCTGGGATAACCTGCTTAAGAGATATTCTCAACCTTATATTCTTTAACATTGACTGAAGCAAGCAAGGGTATCGTTGAAATAAGAGTTTCTTTGAAATTAATTTTTTTCATATTTTATTACTGTAGACCAAAAAACAATAATAAACCCCAATTTTGAGAACCCTGGGATAACCTGCTTAAGCGATATTCTCAACCTTTATTCTTTAACATTGACTGAAGCAAGCAAGGGTATCGTTGAAATAAGAGTTTCTCTGAAATTAATTATTTTCATATTTTATTACTGTTGACCAAAAAACAATAATAAACCCAAGTTTTGAGAACCCTGGGATAACCTGCTTAAGAGATATTCTCAACCTTATATTCTTTAACATTGACTGAAGCAAGCAAGGGTATCGTTGAAATAAGAGTTTCTCTGAAATTAATTATTTTCATATTTTATTACTGTAGACCAAAAAACAATAATAAACCCAAATTTTGAGAACCCTGGGATAACCTGCTTAAGAGATATTCTCAACCTTATATTCTTTAACATTGACTGAAGCAAGCAAGGGTATCGTTGAAATAAGAGTTTCTCTGAAATTAATTTTTTTCATATTTTATTACTGTAGACCAAAAAACAATAATAAACCCAAATTTTGAGAACCCTGGGATAACCTGCTTAAGAGATATTCTCAACCTTATATTCTTTAACATTGACTGAAGCAAGCAAGGGTATCGTTGAAATAAGAGTTTCTTTGAAATTAATTTTTTTCATATTTTATTACTGTAGACCAAAAAACAATAATAAACCCAAATTTTGAGAACCCTGGGATAACCTGCTTAAGAGATATTCTCAACCTTATATTCTTTAACATTGACTGAAGCAAGCAAGGGTATCGTTGAAATAAGAGTTTCTTTGAAATTAAATTTTTTCATATTTTATTACTGTTGACCAAAAAACAATAATAAACCCAAATTTTGAGAACCCTGGGATAACCTGCTTAAGAGATATTCTCAACCTTATATTCTTTAACATTGACTGAAGCAAGCAAGGGTATCGTTGAAATAAGAGTTTCTTTGAAATTAAATTTTTTCAAATTTTATTACTGTAGATCAAAAAACAATAATAAACCCAAATTTTGAGAACCCTGGGATAACCTGCTTAAGAGATATTCTCAACCTTATATTCTTTAACATTGACTGAAGCAAGCAAGGGTATCGTTGAAATAAGAGTTTCTCTGAAATTAATTTTTTTCATATTTTATTACTGTAGACCAAAAAACAATAATAAACCCAAATTTTGAGAACCCTGGGATAACCTGCTTAAGAGATATTCTCAACCTTATATTCTTTAACATTGACTGAAGCAAGCAAGGGTATCGTTGAAATAAGAGTTTCTTTGCAATTAATTTTTTTCATATTTTATTACTGTAGACCAAAAAACAATAATAAACCCAAATTTTGAGAACCCTGGGATAACCTGCTTAAGAGATATTCTCAACCTTATATTCTTTAACATTGACTGAAGCAAGCAAGGGTATCGTTGAAATAAGAGTTTCTCTGAAATTAATTTGTTTCATATTTTATTACTGTAGACCAAAAAACAATAATAAACCCAAATTTTGAGAACCCTGGGATAACCTGCTTAAGAGATATTCTCAACCTTATATTCTTTAACATTGACTGAAGCAAGCAAGGGTATCGTTGAAATAAGAGTTTCTCTGAAATTAATTTTTTTCATATTTTATTACTGTAGACCAAAAAACAATAATAAACCCAAATTTTGAGAACCCTGGGATAACCTGCTTAAGAGATATTCTCAACCTTATATTCTTTAACATTGACTGAAGCAAGCAAGGGTATCGTTGAAATAAGAGTTTCTCTGAAATTAATTATTTTCATATTTTATTACTGTAGACCAAAAAACAATAATAAACCCAAATTTTGAGAACCCTGGGATAACCTGCTTAAGAGATATTCTCAACCTTATATTCTTTAACATTGACTGAAGCAAGCAAGGGTATCGTTGAAATAAGAGTTTCTCTGAAATTAATTTTTTTCATATTTTATTACTGTAGACCAAAAAACAATAATAAACCCAAATTTTGAGAACCCTGGGATAACCTGCTTAAGAGATATTCTCAACCTTATATTCTTTAACATTGACTGAAGCAAGCAAGGGTATCGTTGAAATAAGAGTTTCTTTGAAATTAATTTTTTTCATATTTTATTACTGTAGACCAAAAAACAATAATAAACCCAAATTTTGAGAACCCTGGGATAACCTGCTTAAGAGATATTCTCAACCTTATATTCTTTAACATTGACTGAAGCAAGCAAGGGTATCGTTGAAATAAGAGTTTCTCTGAAATTAATTTTTTTCATATTTTATTACTGTAGACCAAAAAACAATAATAAACCCAAATTTTGAGAACCCTGGGATAACCTGCTTAAGAGATATTCTCAACCTTATATTCTTTAACATTGACTGAAGCAAGCAAGGGTATCGTTGAAATAAGAGTTTCTCTGAAATTAATTATTTTCATATTTTATTACTGTTGACCAAAAAACAATAATAAACCCAAATTTTGAGAACCCTGGGATAACCTGCTTAAGAGATATTCTCAACCTTATATTCTTTAACATTGACTGAAGCAAGCAAGGGTATCGTTGAAATAAGAGTTTCTCTGAAATTAATTTTTTTCATATTTTATTACTGTAGACCAAAAAACAATAATAAACCCAAATTTTGAGAACCCTGGGATAACCTGCTTAAGAGATATTCTCAACCTTATATTCTTTAACATTGACTGAAGCAAGCAAGGGTATCGTTGAAATAAGAGTTTCTCTGAAATTAATTTTTTTCATATTTTATTACTGTAGACCAAAAAACAATAATAAACCCAAATTTTGAGAACCCTGGGATAACCTGCTTAAGAGATATTCTCAACCTTATATTCTTTAACATTGACTGAAGCAAGCAAGGGTATCGTTGAAATAAGAGCTTCTCTGAAATTAATTATTTTCATTTTTTATTACTGTAGACCAAAAAACAATAATAAACCCAAATTTTGAGAACCCTGGGATAACCTGCTTAAGAGATATTCTCAACCTTATATTCTTTAACATTGACTGAAGCAAGCAAGGGTATCGTTGAAATAAGAGTTTCTTTGAAATTAAATTTTTTCATATTTTATTACTGTAGACCAAAAAACAATAATAAACCCAAATTTTGAGAACCCTGGGATAACCTGCTTAAGAGATATTCTCAACCTTATATTCTTTAACATTGACTGAAGCAAGCAAGGGTATCGTTGAAATAAGAGTTTCTTTGAAATTAATTATTTTCATATTTTATTACTGTAGACCAAAAAACAATAATAAACCCAAATTTTGAGAACCCTGGGATAACCTGCTTAAGAGATATTCTCAACCTTATATTCTTTAACATTGACTGAAGCAAGCAAGGGTATCGTTGAAATAAGAGTTTCTCTGAAATTAATTTTTTTCATATTTTATTACTGTAGACCAAAAAACAATAATAAACCCAAATTTTGAGAACCCTGGGATAACCTGCTTAAGAGATATTCTCAACCTTATATTCTTTAACATTGACTGAAGCAAGCAAGGGTATCGTTGAAATAAGAGTTTCTCTGAAATTAATTTTTTTCATATTTTATTACTGTAGACCAAAAAAAAATAATAAACCCAAATTTTGAGAACCCTGGGATAACCAGCTTAAGAGATATTCTCAACCTTATATTCTTTAACATTGACTGAAGCAAGCAAGGGTATCGTTGAAATAAGAGTTTCTATGAAATTAATTATTTTCATATTTTATTACTGTAGACCAAAAAACAATAATAAACCCAAATTTTGAGAACCCTGGGATAACCTGCTTAAGAGATATTCTCAACCTTATATTCTTTAACATTGACTGAAGCAAGCAAGGGTATCGTTGAAATAAGAGTTTCTTTGAAATTAATTTTTTTCATATTTTATTACTGTAGACCAAAAAACAATAATAAACCCAAATTTTGAGAACCCTGGGATAACCTGCTTAAGAGATATTCTCAACCTTATATTCTTTAACATTGACTGAAGCAAGCAAGGGTATCGTTGAAATAAGAGTTTCTCTGAAATAAATTTTTTTCATATTTTATTACTGTAGACCAAAAAACAATAATAAACCCAAATTTTGAGAACCCTGGGATAACCTGCTTAAGAGATATTCTCAACCTTATATTCTTTAACATTGACTGAAGCAAGCAAGGGTATCGTTGAAATAAGAGTTTCTCTGAAATTAATTTTTTTCATATTTTATTACTGTAGACCAAAAAACAATAATAAACCCAAATTTTGAGAACCCTGGGATAACCTGCTTAAGAGATATTCTCAACCTTATATTCTTTAACATTGACTGAAGCAAGCAAGGGTATCGTTGAAATAAGAGTTTCTCTGAAATTAATTTTTTTCATATTTTATTACTGTAGACCAAAAAACAATAATAAACCCAAATTTTGAGAACCCTGGGATAACCTGCTTAAGAGATATTCTCAACCTTATATTCTTTAACATTGACTGAAGCAAGCAAGGGTATCGTTGAAATAAGAGTTTCTCTGAAATTAATTTTTTTCATATTTTATTACTGTAGACCAAAAAACAATAATAAACCCAAATTTTGAGAACCCTGGGATAACCTGCTTAAGAGATATTCTCAACCTTATATTCTTTAACATTGACTGAAGCAAGCAAGGGTATCGTTGAAATAAGAGTTTCTTTGAAATTATTTTTTTTCATATTTTATAACTAAAGACCAAAAAACAATAATAAACCCAAATTTTGAGAACCCTGGGATAACCTGCTTAAGAGATATTCTCAACCTTATATTCTTTAACATTGACTGAAGCAAGCAAGGGTATCGTTGAAATAAGAGTTTCTCTGAAATTAATTTTTTTCATATTTTATTACTGTAGACCAAAAAACAATAATAAACCCAAATTTTGAGAACCCTGGGATAACCTGCTTAAGAGATATTCTCAACCTTATATTCTTTAACATTGACTGAAGCAAGCAAGGGTATCGTTGAAATAAGAGTTTCTCTGAAATTAATTATTTTCATATTTTATTACTGTAGACCAAAAAACAATAATAAACCCAAATTTTGAGAACCCTGGGATAACCTGCTTAAGAGATATTCTCAACCTTATATTCTTTAACATTGACTGAAGCAAGCAAGGGTATCGTTGAATTAAGAGTTTCTCTGAAATTAATTTTTTTCATATTTTATTACTGTAGACCAAAAAACAATAATAAACCCAAATTTTGAGAACCCTGGGATAACCTGCTTAAGAGATATTCTCAACCTTATATTCTTTAACATTGACTGAAGCAAGCAAGGGTATCGTTGAAATAAGAGTTTCTCTGAAATTAATTTTTTTCATATTTTATTACTGTTGACCAAAAAACAATAATAAACCCAAATTTTGAGAACCCTGGGATAACCTGCTTAAGAGATATTCTCAACCTTATATTCTTTAACATTGACTGAAGCAAGCAAGGGTATCGTTGAAATAAGAGTTTCTCTGAAATTAATTATTTTCATATTTTATTACTGTAGACCAAAAAACAATAATAAACCCAAATTTTGAGAACCCTGGGATAACCTGCTTAAGAGATATTCTCAACCTTATATTCTTTAACATTGACTGAAGCAAGCAAGGGTATCGTTGAAATAAGAGTTTCTCTGAAATTAATTTTTTTCATTTTTTATTACTGTAGACCAAAAAACAATAATAAACCCAAATTTTGAGAACCCTGGGATAACCTGCTTAAGAGATATTCTCAACCTTATATTCTTTAACATTGACTGAAGCAAGCAAGGGTATCGTTGAAATAAGAGTTTCTCTGAAATTAATTTTTTTCATATTTTAATACTGTAGACCAAAAAACAATAATAAACCCAAATTTTGAGAACCCTGGGATAACCTGCTTAAGAGATATTCTCAACCTTATATTCTTTAACATTGACTGAAGCAAGCAAGGGTATCGTTGAAATAAGAGCTTCTCTGAAATTAATTATTTTCATTTTTTATTACTGTAGACCAAAAAACAATAATAAACCCAAATTTTGAGAACCCTGGGATAACCTGCTTAAGAGATATTCTCAACCTTATATTCTTTAACATTGACTGAAGCAAGCAAGGGTATCGTTGAAATAAGAGTTTCTTTGAAATTAAATTTTTTCATATTTTATTACTGTAGACCAAAAAACAATAATAAACCCAAATTTTGAGAACCCTGGGATAACCTGCTTAAGAGATATTCTCAACCTTATATTCTTTAACATTGACTGAAGCAAGCAAGGGTATCGTTGAAATAAGAGGTTTCTTTGAAATTAATTATTTTCATATTTTATTACTGTAGACCAAAAAACAATAATAAACCCAAATTTTGAGAACCCTGGGATAACCTGCTTAAGAGATATTCTCAACCTTATATTCTTTAACATTGACTGAAGCAAGCAAGGGTATCGTTGAAATAAGAGTTTCTCTGAAATTAATTTTTTTCATATTTTATTACTGTAGACCAAAAAACAATAATAAACCCAAATTTTGAGAACCCTGGATAACCTGCTTAAGAGATATTCTCAACCTTATATTCTTTAACATTGACTGAAGCAAGCAAGGGTATCGTTGAAATAAGAGTTTCTCTGAAAATAATTTTTTTCATATTTTATTACTGTAGACCAAAAAAAAATAATAAACCCAAATTTTGAGAACCCTGGGATAACCAGCTTAAGAGATATTCTCAACCTTATATTCTTTAACATTGACTGAAGCAAGCAAGGGTATCGTTGAAATAAGAGTTTCTATGAAATTAATTATTTTCATATTTTATTACTGTAGACCAAAAAACAATAATAAACCCAAATTTTGAGAACCCTGGGATAACCTGCTTAAGAGATATTCTCAACCTTATATTCTTTAACATTGACTGAAGCAAGCAAGGGTATCGTTGAAATAAGAGTTTCTCTGAAATTAATTATTTTCATATTTTATTACTGTAGACCAAAAAACAATAATAAACCCAAATTTTGAGAACCCTGGGATAACCTGCTTAAGAGATATTCTCAACCTTATATTCTTTAACATTGACTGAAGCAAGCAAGGGTATCGTTGAAATAAGAGTTTCTTTGAAATTAATTTTTTTCATATTTTATTACTGTAGACCAAAAAACAATAATAAACCCAAATTTTGAGAACCCTGGGATAACCTGCTTAAGAGATATTCTCAACCTTATATTCTTTAACATTGACTGAAGCAAGCAAGGGTATCGTTGAAATAAGAGTTTCTCTGAAATTAATTTTTTTCATATTTTATTACTGTAGACCAAAAAACAATAATAAACCCAAATTTTGAGAACCCTGGGATAACCTGCTTAAGAGATATTCTCAACCTTATATTCTTTAACATTGACTGAAGCAAGCAAGGGTATCGTTGAAATAAGAGTTTCTCTGAAATTAATTTTTTTCATATTTTATTACTGTAGACCAAAAAACAATAATAAACCCAAATTTTGAGAACCCTGGGATAACCTGCTTAAGAGATATTCTCAACCTTATATTCTTTAACATTGACTGAAGCAAGCAAGGGTATCGTTGAAATAAGAGTTTCTCTGAAAATAATTATTTTCATATTTTATTACTGTAGACCAAAAAACAATAATAAACCCAAATTTTGAGAACCCTGGGATAACCTGCTTAAGAGATATTCTCAACCTTATATTCTTTAACATTGACTGAAGCAAGCAAGGGTATCGTTGAAATAAGAGTTTCTCTGAAATTAATTTTTTTCATATTTTATTACTGTAGACCAAAAAACAATAATAAACCCAAATTTTGAGAACCCTGGGATAACCTGCTTAAGAGATATTCTCAACCTTATATTCTTTAACATTGACTGAAGCAAGCAAGGGTATCGTTGAAATAAGAGTTTCTTTGAAATTATTTTTTTTCATATTTTATTACTGTAGACCAAAAAACAATAATAAACCCAAATTTTGAGAACCCTGGGATAACCTGCTTAAGAGATATTCTCAACCTTATATTCTTTAACATTGACTGAAGCAAGCAAGGGTATCGTTGAAATAAGAGTTTCTCTGAAATTAATTTTTTTCATATTTTATTACTGTAGACCAAAAAACAATAATAAACCCAAATTTTGAGAACCCTGGGATAACCTGCTTAAGAGATATTCTCAACCTTATATTCTTTAACATTGACTGAAGCAAGCAAGGGTATCGTTGAAATAAGAGTTTCTCTGAAATTAATTATTTTCATATTTTATTACTGTAGACCAAAAAACAATAATAAACCCAAATTTTGAGAACCCTGGGATAACCTGCTTAAGAGATATTCTCAACCTTATATTCTTTAACATTGACTGAAGCAAGCAAGGGTATCGTTGAAATAAGAGTTTCTCTGAAATTAATTTTTTTCATATTTTATTACTGTAGACCAAAAAACAATAATAAACCCAAATTTTGAGAACCCTGGGATAACCTGCTTAAGAGATATTCTCAACCTTATATTCTTTAACATTGACTGAAGCAAGCAAGGGTATCGTTGAAATAAGAGTTTCTCTGAAATTAATTTTTTTCATATTTTATTACTGTAGACCAAAAAACAATAATAAACCCAAATTTTGAGAACCCTGGGATAACCTGCTTAAGAGATATTCTCAACCTTATATTCTTTAACATTGACTGAAGCAAGCAAGGGTATCGTTGAAATAAGAGTTTCTCTGAAATTAATTATTTTCATATTTTATTACTGTAGACCAAAAAACAATAATAAACCCAAATTTTGAGAACCCTGGGATAACCTGCTTAAGAGATATTCTCAACCTTATATTCTTTAACATTGACTGAAGCAAGCAAGGGTATCGTTGAAATAAGAGTTTCTCTGAAATTAATTTTTTTCATATTTTATTACTGTAGACCAAAAAACAATAATAAACCCAAATTTTGAGAACCCTGGGATAACCTGCTTAAGAGATATTCTCAACCTTATATTCTTTAACATTGACTGAAGCAAGCAAGGGTATCGTTGAAATAAGAGTTTCTCTGAAATTAATTTTTTTCATATTTTATTACTGTAGACCAAAAAACAATAATAAACCCAAATTTTGAGAACCCTGGGATAACCTGCTTAAGAGATATTCTCAACCTTATATTCTTTAACATTGACTGAAGCAAGCAAGGGTATCGTTGAAATAAGAGTTTCTCTGAAATTAATTATTTTCATATTTTATTACTGTAGACCAAAAAACAATAATAAACCCAAATTTTGAGAACCCTGGGATAACCTGCTTAAGAGATATTCTCAACCTTATATTCTTTAACATTGACTGAAGCAAGCAAGGGTATCGTTGAAATAAGAGTTTCTCTGAAATTAATTTTTTTCATATTTTATTACTGTAGACCAAAAAACAATAATAAACCCAAATTTTGAGAACCCTGGGATAACCTGCTTAAGAGATATTCTCAACCTTATATTCTTTAACATTGACTGAAGCAAGCAAGGGTATCGTTGAAATAAGAGTTTCTTTGAAATTAATTTTTTTCATATTTTATTACTGTAGACCAAAAACAATAATAAACCCAAATTTTGAGAACCCTGGGATAACCTGCTTAAGAGATATTCTCAACCTTATATTCTTTAACATTGACTGAAGCAAGCAAGGGTATCGTTGAAATAAGAGTTTCTCTGAAATTAATTTTTTTCATATTTTATTACTGTAGACCAAAAAACAATAATAAACCCAAATTTTGAGAACCCTGGGATAACCTGCTTAAGAGATATTCTCAACCTTATATTCTTTAACATTGACTGAAGCAAGCAAGGGTATCGTTGAAATAAGAGTTTCTCTGAAATTAATTTTTTTCATATTTTATTACTGTAGACCAAAAAACAATAATAAACCCAAATTTTGAGAACCCTGGGATAACCTGCTTAAGAGATATTCTCAACCTTATATTCTTTAACATTGACTGAAGCAAGCAAGGGTATCGTTGAAATAAGAGTTTCTCTGAAATTAATTTTTTTCATATTTTATTACTGTAGACCAAAAAACAATAATAAACCCAAATTTTGAGAACCCTGGGATAACCTGCTTAAGAGATATTCTCAACCTTATATTCTTTAACATTGACTGAAGCAAGCAAGGGTATCGTTGAAATAAGAGTTTCTCTGAAATTAATTATTTTCATATTTTATTACTGTAGACCAAAAAACAATAATAAACCCAAATTTTGAGAACCCTGGGATAACCTGCTTAAGAGATATTCTCAACCTTATATTCTTTAACATTGACTGAAGCAAGCAAGGGTATCGTTGAAATAAGAGTTTCTCTGAAATTAATTATTTTCATATTTTATTACTGTAGACCAAAAAACAATAATAAACCCAAATTTTGAGAACCCTGGGATAACCTGCTTAAGAGATATTCTCAACCTTATATTCTTTAACATTGACTGAAGCAAGCAAGGGTATCGTTGAAATAAGAGTTTCTCTGAAAT
>CAVNZG010000075.1:0-85490 GCA_963693315.1 Diogma glabrata
AAACAGTAATCTTCAGAAATACGAAAAAAAATATAAATATAAAAGTAAATTGATATTTAATGGTTTTTAGGGAAATATAATGAAAGGATATACATATTTTGAATTTTATGCTTCAGTGTTTTTTAACTACTATATAGAGCCTAGAGTAGATATGATTTAATTTACATTTTTAAGGAGAAAACAAATCATGATTTTTGATATCAACTAATTTGTATCAAAATATATTAATTGTTCGGTATGTAGTTTGGTGATTATGTTATGCAGAGGGTTTTAAAATTATATAGTTTATACAAATAGGATTAATTTATATAATTAATGATGTATTTAAAGGGATCGTGATGTGGGTCTGACAATTGCACCTATCTTATATTATTGGTTTCATTATTTCATTAGGCTAGCAGTCTAACGTAAGCAGTTACATATACCAAACATATTAAGATGATGTTCATCCTTACTGTAAATCAAATCCAAATTCATTTATTATTATAAGAAACCAAATCGTTAAATAGTTTAAAAATTAAATTACGTTTTCCACTTAGTTTTATCGTATTATATAACAATTTTCACATAAAAACTACACAAGCATTAATACATACAAGAAATATCCAAGCTTTTTTTATGACAAAAAAAACGTAGTGAAGTACTAACAAACATCACAAAAAAATGTGGATCATTGGCTCTAAGACAGAGCCGTCTTAAATCTTTCGTAGGCCCTAGGCACACAACAATATATAGTAGGTAACCAATGCAAAATGCAATTGATAAAAAGGAGCGAAGAATGCAATTGATAAAAAGGAGCGAAGAATGCAATTTTCCCAATTTTCCCATTGAAAGTCTATGGGAACCGTTTTTCGGGAGGAGTATGCGGACAATCGAAAATCCGAATCGGGGAAAAATGAAGTTTCACTACGCTTCACTCCAATTATGAAAAAGAAATTGGTAAAATGCAATATTTAAAAATTTTAATTCAAAAATACAACCGTTCTCTTTTCGAGGTTTTCATAACAACGAATATTTTAATTTTTAGTAATTTTCTGTTTTCATAGTATTTATTGTGATTTAATTGTATTAAATAATAGTGGTAAAAAATGTCTGATGGATATAAAAAACGACTCGAATCTGGAAATATAAAACGAAAACGCAAAGAAGCAAAAGAAAAGGCGCTAACCGAAATCAGAGGTTCTTTACTTAAATTCGTTACTATTTCAGAACCACAGGCCAGCACTCAAATAACGGAGATCAATGATATGTCATTAAGTATGGATCAATGATATGTCATTAAGCAAAAAGAAAATGAGTCTAATCAGATTCATATTAAAAATCCTGAATCCGAATCATTGGCATTAGAGACAGTTAAAGATACGAGTCAGAATAAGAATGAATCTATTTCAGGCATTAGTACATCAAAATGTCGTGAAACTTTTGGATCGGATTCAGGTTACAGCAATGATCCCGATAAATGGAAAATCAATAAAGATCTAATGCATTACTTTGCCGAACATATTCCAGCTAACAATTTAGAACATAGCCTTAAAGCATCAAGTAGAAGATTTGGTCAGAAAAATAGGTATGTACGGAAATAAATTTTTATAGAACATTAGCTAATGGAGAGATAGTTAAAAGAGACTGGTTAATTTTGGATTTTTGAGATCAATTAAACTCAAGTAAGTAAAGAAGTAATTGGAATATTTTCAATTCAAAGGTATGGTTTGAAGTTTCTCAGAAAAAAAACTACAATTCACATTTTTTACGTGTTTCGGATCGGATTCGAACCTACCCTCGTCAGTGCCCGGCTCGAATCTTTGGGCAGACACGCTATCGATTACGCCGTTGAGGCGATGACAATTTCAAAGTTGAAACTTCTTCATCACTTATTTATTTTACTTAAGTTGAATTTTTCCACTGTCATTAGACTCCATATTATGGAAATGCTTTTACATTATATGGGATTTTTTGCATTAAATTTCTAGACAATACTTTGTGTGAATTCATAGAATGGGGAACATTTCTATTCTAATTAACATCCTAAGTCACGATTGTATAGTCATTATTGATTGTTTCCAATCAATGTGAAATCAATGGCTGACACTTGGTCAATTTGTAGTTCTACATGTATTAACATTAGACTACATTAAGGGAATTTAAATTTCATTTTGGATTTTTGAGATCAATTAAACCCAAGTAAGTAAAGAAGTAATTGGAATATTTTCAATTCAAAGGTATGGTTTGAAGTTTCTCAGAAAAAAACTACAATTCACATTTTTTACGTGTTTCGGATCGGATTCGAACCTACCCTCGTCGAACCTACCCTCGACTGGTTAATATTTTCTGAATCTACTGGAAAAGTTTATTGTTATGTGTGTATGCTATTCAAAAAAGTATCTAATGAACTATCTAATCAATTTCAATCTGGCTTCGACGATTGGAAAAATGCAAATATAAGAATACCATCACATGAAAAATCAAAAGACCATTTTGCTGCTTTATCTGCAATGCTCATATATCAAAAATCTTCTAGAATTGATAAATAGTTGGGAAATGAAAAGGAACATGTCACTAAATACTGGGTTAATGTGTTGAAAAGAGTAGTTGCGGTTGTAAAGTTCCTCACAGAAAGGGGATTGGCTTTTCGTGGTGATAATCAACTGCATAATAATCCTCAAAATGGAAATTTTCTATAATGCATCGACCTTTTATCTGAGTTCGATCGATTTCTTAAAGAACATATTCGAAAACACGGCAATAGAGGTAGAGGAAACGTTTCTTACCTTTCTGCCAACATCTATGAACATTTTATCAAATTATTAGCATCAAAAGTTTTAAAACAAATCGCTTCTGAAATTAAGGAAGCCAAATATTATGGTATCAGCTTACTGTAATTATTCGCTATGTGTTAAAAGACGGACAAGTGGTCGAGCGATTCTTAATGTTCATTCCTATCGAACAGCATGATGGAAAATATATTTTTGATGTTATAAAACTTTGTGCTTGCTGATCATGGCATAGATATTCTCAACTGAAGATCACAATCGTACGATAATGCGAGTAATATGAGTGGAATATATTCCGGAGTCCAAGCGATATTGAAGGAAATAAACCCTTTAGCAATATGGATTCCCTGTGCCGCACATAGTTTCAATTTGGTAGGAGTAAAGTCAGCAGAAAGTAGTTTCGCTGCAGTAGACTTTTTTGCGTTCTTAGAATCTTTATTTACATTTGTCTCAGCGTCACCGCAAAGATGGGCAAAATTAAAATTGAATGTGAATGGAAATGTCCACTCTATTAAAAGCGTATCACAAACAAGATGGTCTTCGCGTAACGAAGCTACTAAAGCATTAGGTAAAAATTTTAGTCAAATACGAGCAGCACTAACTAATATTTCAGAATGTGATCGACAACCACCAACAGCAGTCCACGAAGCAAAATGTTTGCTAAAAAACTGAACCATTTAGAAACGGCATTAATGACTGTTATTTGGGATATTAAATAATATTGATAAAGTAAATAAAGCCGTACAAGAGCCGGGAGTTGAATTCTGTACGATTGTGAAATTATATGATGGTCTTCCAACATTCTTGTCAGATATTCGAAACAAATTTCATAATTTTGAAAAAATTGCTAAAGAAATGAAAAATGCTGATTACAAGGATTGCGTGCATTGAAAGCGGAAAAGAAAACAATTTTTCGATGAAGTAACAGAAGAAGATTCAGAATTGTCTGCTAGGGATACGTTTCGAATAAATTCTTTTTACCCTATTGTAGATAGGCTATTCACTGAAATGAAAAAACGAAGAGGAGCATTCAATACATTATACAATACCTTCAGTTTTATTGGAGATAAATCTTTATCCAACGAAGAAGCTAGATGTAAATCTAAAGTTTTAGTCAACACATATTCATCAGATTTGGAAGAAGAATTTGTAGTTGAGTTTTTAATGTTTTTTTCAATGTATAAAGATAAAAAATCTGTAGCAGATCTTATGAAATCACAAATTCAAGACAAATTAGTCACAAGTTTTCCAAATGTAAATATTGCATTTCGAATTTATCTCTCTATTATTGGGGCAAATGCAGAAGGAGAACGATCATTTTCCAAATTGAAGCATATCAAGAATTATATTCGTTCAACTATGAATCAAGATCGCCTCTCATCATTGGCTGTTCTTTGCATTGAGAGTGATCTTACTCGTGAAATGAATTTTGAGGACATAATTGAAGATTTTGCCAAAGAAAAGTGCCGAAAAAAATTACTTTTTAAAATTTTTCAGTCCCATTTTTATACTTGAATTTATTTATTTTTGTTATTGTTATTGTTATTTTTTTTTTTTTTTAATAAGAAGTGTTGTGTAGTAGGAATTACAAAATGTGTCACAACAACACATAGATACCTTTTAAGACGTAGGTCCCACAACAACATGCATCTTGAGGTAGAGGTGGACGCTTTTTTTAAATCTTTGTGGATTGAAGGCACTCGAGACTATTGATTCGGGGTTTTCTTGACGCGCTCTTTGCCATAGCCATTATATGATCGTTCCAGAGTAAGTCATTGGATATTGTGACTCCCAATAAACGAATGCTTTCACATTCGTCTATTTGGTCGTCACACATATTAATTGAAATATCGTTGGGAAACTCGGTCTTTGATCTGGAAACAATCAATAGCTGTGTTTTGGTGGAATTAAAATTTTACCAAATTTTTGTCACCCCAATCGGCGACTTTTTTTAGGTCCTCGTTTACATTTATGGCAGCGTCTCTCCGGACGGGATTTATTCGTGCATGCATTTTACCCTTTGAAGATAGGGGGACGAATGACTTGTGCAGTGTACTATCATCTGCAAAACTATTTATTGGGTTACTGGTGATTTGCAACAGTTCGTTGATATAAATTAAAAATAAAGTGGGAGATAAAACTGAGCCTTGGGTACACCAGCGTTAATTAATTTGGACTCAGAAGAAAAGCCATCTATAGATACCGAGATGTATCGGTTAGACAGAAAATTTTGAATCAACTTCACGACTGCGGGATGAAATCCGTACGCAACGAGCTTGTGATCAAGTTGACATGCCAAATTCGATCAAATGCTTTTGAGATGTCTAATGCGATCACGTACGTTTCACCACCTTTCTCAAGTATGCTATTCCAAATATGTGCCACATAGTTCAATAGATCGGTTGTTGATCTTTTTTTTCTAAACCCGTTTTGGCTGTCAGATATCAAATGGTTGTCTTCCAAAAATTTGGATATGTGTGAATTAATATAGTGCTCGTATATTTTAGACATGACGTTATTGTTATTTGTATTTGAATTTATTTATTTTTGTTATTGAAATAAAATTATTTTGTTTTTCTTTGTAAATATATATTTTTTCTTTGTAGGCCTCCTTAAAGTTCGTAGGCCCTAGGCACAGTGCCTATGGTGCCTATTGGATAAGACGGCCCTGCTCTAAGATAGTCATTTTAATGTTTTGTTGGCAAGTGAATTTGTTACAAAATAATACTAAACATATTTTTTGAATGTATTTCTTTTTGTTACGCCATAAACAACAATTTTGTGGTATTTGCTAGTAAGGGCTTAAGTCAAAATTTGTCTTTCTCTGTTGTTTAGTACAAAGTTGAAAGTAGTACTTATTACTATGTTTTGTTTTATCACTATAAAAATAATAATATGATCTACAAATTATTTTTCAATATTAAACAACGGTTTCTGGCAAATTGCAATTATGACATAAGACCGTATAACCAATGGTGATATTCGAGGTATTTAACAACCGGAACGCACGGAAAAATATCTCATATATTAACCTAAAAATAACTAATTATTTATTTAAATAAGATATACAAATATATCAGTATTAAAAATCTAATTAAATAATTGCCAAAGTAAGTTTTGGCGTTGGGGCGGCAGAATAAGAACTGATTCTTTAACACGCTTGTCACTTGGTAGATGATGTCCTTGTCTCAACCATAATTTAACATAAGATATGCATCAAAATTTTCAATAGATTTTCCCATTAAATCTATTGTCATTAAATAGCTTGTTGTTTGAATAAGTAACGAATTTCTTTTATAATTATTTTCCTGGCTTGATTTTAAACTACAAATGAGATAGTTCTTTATTTGATTTTGCGCGTATGACATCAATAAAATAAATTGGTTTGAAAGAAAATTTTGCAAGTTTAATTTATTATATAAATGTTTGTAAAGAAATCTATGAAATCCTACAATTTTTGAGGGCTCGTCCGGGGAGAAGCGATAAGTCATCTTTGAAATAGGTCATCGCAGAATCTTATCAGTGGATTTTACAGTTCCTGTAAAATATTTTTGGATTCAACATTGAAACGATATTGGCTTAGTAGTGGCACCTTTTTTAGATTATAATAATATCTAAACCTCGCACTGGATTTAGGACTTCTTACAAAGTTTTTATACAAAGTTTTTAAGAAAATACTTTTATTTTTAGTGAAAAAAGACGTAAAAATAATTTAACATTTTGTCCGGTATTTTATGAAATCATAACGGTTTAACGTGTATGGTTTGTTTTGGAACATTTGATGAGGAACCATCTCTACAAAGATATCAATCGAGCTTAAATAAAATTTTCGAATGATCAGCAACCAGGTACGTCGAATGCAACTGATCTGGGAAACAAAGTTTACTAGAATTAAATGAAATGCGGCGCGTAGTAAAACACATTAAAATCATTTCGAAAAGGAGAGATTCTGGCAACGATGAAAATCAGGCGAATGTTATTGATTTAGAAGAAAGAATATATAAAGAAACACAGATGGTTTATGAGAATGGACAATATGAGGAAGCGATTCGATACAATGATGTCCAAAATTCTATAACAACATTTGATAGTGAATCGAATTACAGAATTCAATCTGAGAACCAAATGAATTGGACACCCACACAAAAGAAATTTAAAGCTGAAAACTGATCTAGCAACTTTTAGAAAGTTGAAAGATCATTTAATTTCGGAATTTTCTGAAAAATAAGTAGTGCTGAGATACATAGGCAATAGCAAGGGCGAAGATAAACAAATGATGAAAGTTTGGAGAATTATTTAATGTTAATGCGTGAACTTAGATTTGAAGTGGAGTAGAAAATTTGGATTTGGAGTGGAGTAGAAAATCAATCTGTGATTGGATACATATTTAAAGATATCGTGCATACTGCAACTAACATGTTGTTATTGTAGAAATCTACAACGGTTTACGAGTTGAAGCAAATATACATATATATAAAAATTTATATTTTGTTTTTCCGTCTCCGCTTATCATATATAGTCGTTTGGCACCAAGATTTTGCCGAAATTCCAAGATGAAGCACATTGCAATAAGTAGATTTTTATATGAAATCTACCTAAAACGCTAGCTATAATGAAAATTAATAGAAGAAAAACAAAAAATTATACAATGTAAAAAATTGAAAAAATTTCAAAAGACTAAAAAATATGGCACTGACAATTAAAAATTTTTCTTTTCAAAAATAATAATCTCAAAAAAAATTTTTTAGTTGCGTAGAACAAAATCATACGTGTTGTTTAAAAAAACTGTATCAGTTTGTATGTTCATACAATTGTTGTGTTGTTTGATACGTATCATTTCCAAAATCCTACGTTTATTAAGGGTTTTTTCTCTATCCAAAATTTTAAAATTTAAGGTAAAGGTAAGTAAATTTAATTAAAGGTAAGGAGAGGTAAATTCAATAGTTATTTATTTATCTAGAACGAAAAGTGATATTTTAAAGTACGAGCTAGTTGTTTACGGCCGAGGCCGAAATTACTAGTGAGTACCTTTAAAAACACTTTTCGTTTGAGGTAAATACAAAATTTTATTTCATACTGGAAATTTATTAAAATAAAAAGAAATGAGTTTTAAATTTTGCTCAAAAAGTTGAACTTCAACGTCCTAGGACTTTATAAAATTTTATAAAGTCCTAGGACGTTAAAGTTCAACGTTTATGGTACAAAAAGTCAAACTTTAATGTCCTACTACTTTATAAAATTTTATAAAGTCCTAGGACGTTAAAGTTCAACCTTTGTACCATAAATAATCCGAAAAATGTCGTTTTAGATATCAGTATGAAATAAAAACTATTTTAATTTAAATAATTCACAAGAAAAAATTAAATAATTTATTGCAGCTGTAAATTGTGTGGAGTTTTATACTTCTAAGACCTCGAGAGGCCTATAGTTCAATTGATCTAGAAGTTAAAGGTCGGTCATTTGAGATTTCAAATGCTGGTACAGTCCCAATTGTTGAGCATAATTGATGACAGGTTATTTGGGTTAAATTTTTGTAGGTTTTGGTAGACTTGATTTCAGAAGTATGTCATCCTCCGTAAATTGCTTTGAGCAATCATATGGCGATTTGTGTACTCTTCTTGATGTTTTTCTAAATGCTTTATCCTACGTTCTGTGGTGTAAATGAACTGTGTATTGAACACGTAGGTCCTCTTGTTGTTAGTCGATGGAACGGCTTACGTTCTTCAACTGAAGCTACACACTTTTCTTGTATTCTTTAATCAGCTTGTAACAACGATAAGCTGTCGAAGAAGGTCCTGTTACTAGCGGTGATACGTCTGGGGGATGAGTGTTGAGTATGGTGAATTATGGTAGGTATACAGATGTAAAGGTAATATTACCCATGGTAAAATTACCAGTAAAATTGGTAATATTACGTAATATTACTTAGGCTTGGTAAAATTGGTAAAATTGCAATAAAATTTTATTAACCTTTGTTTAATAAAAATCAAAGCTTGTGCTTTTTTTGTGGAAATATCGAATATTTATTACAACCACCAGAATATTTATCACAACAAGATGCCTCTTAAAACCTAGATCTTAGTCCAAAATGCATCTGAGGTATTGAACACTTTTTTAAACTGGTGTAGATTGAGGCCATCCAAGGTTATTGATTCCAGTAAAGTAAGTCTTTGTGCAGTACCTACTGGCGAGCAATTGGTACGAATAAAAGAGTAAAACTTATGCATTTAATCGGTACACTGCGGTGAACTGTTTTTCAATTGCAGTACAGGGTGTGACAGATCGAGTGAATTAAAAACATTCTGTTGGAAAAACAAAATGCTTCATTTGGCTCTATAGCAGTTGCGACATAGACGGATTTCTATATTATTTCTTCGCTTTGAATGTTAGATTGAATAATTTTGTGGACTTCGTAGATGTCTTTATTGTTGGACGCAAGTATAGTTCGTTTTCTCACAAATCGTGATTCTTTCTTATATAGTAAGTTAGAATATTTGGAAATAATTTGAAAGTAATTCGCGTTGCAATTTTACTTTACACGAAGCAGCAACAGCAGCAGATCGATAGAATTCTCAAACTGTTAAGAACACACAACGCAACGAAACATTAACAGCACTTCATTGTAAATTTTTGTTTCGAGTTTGAGAAATTTTTTTTTTAGCCATTTGCCTTTTATATTGTTCCCATGAATGAAACAATGCACGAATTAGATTTTCGTTGCTGCCCGCGTAATTAATGTATCTATCTCATCGTTGGTTGTGGCATATGTGGAGTGACACGCCACACATTTAATGCCGTTGACAATTATCAATACTGAAAAAACATTGAACCGAGCTCATTTTCCAACCACATGCGATGAAAGTAACATTTATGTAGGGATGCATCGCATATAGTTTGAACATATATTAAGCTTCAATGAATATGCTTGGTTTTCTGGTGCCATTCAATGGTTTTATATTTCTATTCCATGTGTAACAGGTCGTTCAATAAGTCCGTAGGATAAGTAAGAAAAAAACAAAATTTTGACAAAACTCGATTTTTTTATTCAACATAGTTGCCTTCGAGGGCGATACAACGAGTATAGCGATTTTCCAACTTTTCTATACCACTTTTATAGTACGATTTCTCTTTCTCGTCAAAATAGGCCTCAGTTTCAACGATTACTTCATCATTGGACTTAAATTTTTTCCAGCAAGCATTCTCTTGAGATCTGAAAACAGGAAAAAGTCGCTGGGGGCTAAATCTGGAGAATATGGTGGGTGGGTAAGCAATTCAAAGCCCAATTCATTCAATATTGCCATCGTTTTCATCGATCTGTGACACGGTGCATTATCTTGGTGAAACAACACTTTTTTCTTTTGCAAATGTGGCCGTTTCTTTGCGATTTCAGCCTTCAATCGATCCAAAAGTTCACAGTAATACTCGCTGTTGATGGTGGTTCCTTTTTGGAGATAGTCGATGAATATTATTCCGTTCGTATCCCAAAATACAGACGCCATCACCTTACAGGCCGACTGTTGCGTCTTTGCTCGCTTTGGATTCGGTTCGTCGGCTGCTGTCCACTCAGCTGACTGTCTTTTGGATTCTGGTGTGTAATTGTGAAGCCATGTCTCATCCATTGTCACATATCTACGATAGAATTCCCTTTTATTGCGGTTTAACAGTGCCAAAGACTCCTCCGAAGCATCGATTCGTTGTTGTTTTTGGTCGACTGTGAGCTCATGCGGCACCCAATTTGCACAGAGCTTTCGCATACCCAAATGTTCATGTAAAATGGTAAAAACACTACCATCTGCTACCTTTACAATGTCAGCTATTTCGTGCACCTTCAATTTGCGATTGTTCATAACCAATTTGTGGATTTTTTTTATGTTTTCTGGAATAACAGCCTCATTTTGGCGTCCACTGCGCTCTGCATCTTTTGTGCTGGTACGACCACATTTAAATTCAGCCATCCACTTCTCTACCATTTGTCTCGATGGAGCAGAGTTTGGATAATGTTTATCAAGCCATTGTTTGGTTTCCACTGTATTTTTTTTCATCAAAAAGCAATGCTTTATTAAAATTCGAAATTCACTTTTTTCCATTTTTTTTCAAAAACAAAAGTTGCTTCACACAAAATGCTATAACTCACGAATAAATAGTCAGATTGCTGTCAAATTTATACACGTATCGTTTGAAGGTTAGTACTAAATAAAAATCATATGGAAAAAATTCTAGTAACGCCATCTATGTGTCATCCTACGGACTTATTGAATGACCTAGTAATACCAATACGTAAACATTTTCGAATATAATATTGGCCTTACAAACGCATAACTTCGATATAACAGTGAAGAAAGCAGTCATCGTTGTAGCCAGTTGGTCCAGGATTTGTTTCATTTTTACAGATGTGCAAACAACGTGTTGTCCGTTTTCAAGATGTACACTGCTAAGTATAAACAACAGCCGATTTTCGTTCATTTTTTAGATATAAAAGAATTTTCCAATGCTGATTATGTATATTCCTGTCCATAAATACTCTGCGAGTAAGCATATTTAACTCTATAAAAATATGTTTGATTTGCATAATGTTTTTATAAACTATAGAAATGATTGTGATAGAGTCGTACATTTTGAATTAATTAAAAATGCAACCATAATTTAATTTTTTGATCCAGTTTTATATTTTACCTATTTTACCAATTTTACTAATCTTACCGGTAATTTTACGGTAAAATTACCATAAAAATATTTTACCGGTAAATTTACATCTGTAGGTAGGTATACATTTATTCGTTTTGACAAGTTGGTACTTCGTGAATATTTAATTAAGGCGGAGTTTTAAAATGTTCAATTTTTGCTGCTCGCGACTGTGCCTTTCGAACAAATCTAAAGTTTCTCCAAGGCGTTTTCTAAAAATTTGATTTTGGTTTGGGCCAGATTAATACAGGAGTAGGTTGGTTTAAGGTGTCCTTATATTAAAGCAACCGTTTTGCAAATAGATGTAGATTTAGATATTGTATGATTTAATAGGCTCAACGAGTTTAAAATAAATTAGTTTAAAATAAATAAAATCTGTATTCTACAAGTTTCATGTCTTTATCTTAATATTCACCCGCGCCGCCATACCATTTAGGTTTGCTATTCATATAACATTAGGTTTTATGCATAGAATGGTCAATTTTCGATTCCAGAGTAAGTATAGTTGTTTATGTAATTTAAAACATGGAAAAATTCAACCTTAAAGTAGTATTCATTTCTTTAAAGATTTACAGATTTTTGAGAACTATTTTTTCTTTTTTTTTTTAATGCGTGAGGCGACCATTTATAGTCATAGCCTGAATTGTAGACTGCTAAGTCTTTTATGTCATCCCTATATTTAAGAGTTAAAGACGTCTTTGAAGAAAAAAAACAATTGAATGGTCTTCTTTGCAGAAATCTTCTTTCCTTAGATAGTTTGGTCTTACTATGCCGTTTCAGACCCCTGAGAGAGTCAACATACTCCCACCACGTGAGGGACTGTTTCAAATTCTTCAAGCCAAAAACGGCATGTTGGATCATATTCTACTCGAAACCGTACCATGTGTTTATTCACATGATGGTGGTCTGTTAGTAGTAGCAGCATTTGCATACAGTCCGACTGGTTTCGATTTAACAGGAGTGAACTTCTTGGAGATCATACAGCCTTCTGTTTTCCTCCATTGCAAAATATTTATGACCTTGCCAGACCACTTCATCTCCGAATCTCGTCTCGATGCTGCATTTATGAAGAATACGTCAGCTTGAAACACTATGTAGTATTTGCCATGTGAAAATTAGCCAATGATCTTCTCTATCATTGGAATCACATCTTTATACTGCTTTCGAAAGGTAGTTAGAGGTACTGTGTCATCAGTTTTAAATTGTGTTGTGTTTTATACTTATAAAACCTCGAGATATAGTCTAGTTATTCTAAGAGTGATAGGTCAGACATATAATATATCAAATGCTGAGTAAGCCTCATTTCTTGAGTATAATTGGTGACAACCTATTTCTTTCAAGATATTTGAAGGGTTTTTTTAATTCAAAATTGGACATGTTTATGTTAATTATAATAAATTATAGATTAATGTCACTGAATGTCACTGAATATCACTGAATGTCACTGAATATTATTAATGTCACTGAATATTTTGAGGACTCTAAGAAGATCAATATTTTAAAATTAATGTATCTCTCAAACATTTTATAAACAACCGATAAAATTGAAATGGGTCTGTAATGTGTTGAATGAGTTTTACTACCCTTTTTTTGAACTGGTTGTTGTACGCTTGCCATTTTCCATATTTTGGAAAAAACTCCTTTCTTGTATTATAATACATTCTGATTATGAATATTCTTTGAACTTTAATCTCCATTTTACAGCACAAGCAAAACGTGAAAACTGGTTTTGGATACGGTTTTTAACCTTCAGTGCCCTCTAGCATTCACATCGATACTACTTTCGTAATTATGTACTTGAAATTACTTACTCAAAATAATTATTTGAAAGTGCATTTTTCAAGCCAAATTTTAAAAAGAGGTGCAGATATTTCGAAAAATTGATTTTAAACTTTAAAACCTACAAATAAGGGAAAACTACATTCAAAATTTTTGAAAATATTTTTAAAAAATATTTTACTATATCCCATTCCTGTGGGATACTCTTAGTTCAAAACAGATAGAAGCAATTCTGAACTTAGAGTTATATTTTCACGATTATTGCAGATTCGTGATATATAGATAACTAGTGGGATGGGGTGTGATCATAGGGGCCACGCCAAGAACTTCCCGTAAGATTAAAAACTAGCCAGTTACTGGATAAGGTATATTAAAGTACCAAACATAAAAAAATTGTACAATATAATTTAACTGCAATAAATACAAATAAAAACCGAAAAATTACGAAATAAATATTAAAATAAATTTGAAAAAAAAGTCAACAAAAAGTGAATATTAGCTCAATGAGGGTTTTTAAAGCCTTAAATACGCAAAATTAAGATTTATTTATTATACGACACATCAAATGTAATAATTTTTTAAATAGAATTTGAATGTGTACGTGCAGTGTGTAATCATATTTAAATTTAATAACATAATAACACTCAAACTGCAAAGTGCAAACTAAATAAGTTGTCTAGACCGATTCAGAAGGTATTGAGAGGTGAAGATATCATTAAAATGATCAATATCAAAAATGATCTCCAACACAACAACCTAACCTTATGGATAAGATAAAAGGTCAGCATTTGTTTGATGGACAGCGACCACTATATACAAGACACCTTAAAAGCAAATTTGTTCTATCTCATGTTGACTAAAAAGTTTTACAAACATTCGGCAAAAACACTTAATAGCTGTGGCTGTTGTTGTGACATATTTAAAAGAATAAGATAAAGTTTTTAACCGAAAGTGAGAAGTTGCAAAACTACTATAAACATTACAAAAACCTTATGCTCTAAGTTTCAACAAAATTAAACGTCAAGACTGAGTGTTATTGAAGTCTAATAACAACAGTTGTTCAACGAACCACAGACATCCTCCCCGACTCCTTTACCAAATTTTGAAAATAGCTCATTCAAAATAGCATATTTTCCATATTCAAATAAACCCGGATGCGTTTGTAGCTCATTTTAATTCGAAAGTTTCATCAAGTTCTCATGCGTTTGCGTAATGAAAATAACACCTATTTTTCAAATTTTCTTACAAAACTGAAAAAGCAAGATAGCAATTGTTTATGCAAATGTCATAATATATGTCTGACATGATGACAAACGAAATGGGAGGTAAATGATCTTGATAGCATTATTTATTCTCGTAATATTTGCAAGAGATGATTTGTTGTTTTTTGGAAACCACTAAAAAATAAATGAACTGATTTCATTAGAAAAGGACTGGGCTGTAGTTATGCCAGGATATATCGATTGTGACCATTAAAGTTGAAATCGGCAATCCTTGAAACGTGAAGATATTATAAACATTTCGATTTCGAAAATCGACCCAAAACAATAACTTCTCATCTCATATCGGGAAGTTAATAAACAGTTGACCTTTTTATCAAACTTAGAAAAAACTTAGAACTCTGACCTTTTTATCAAAGTTAGAAAATAACTCAGGTTTTTGATATTCAAGTGAACCCGGATGCGTTTGCACCTCATTTGCATACAAAAGTTTTATCCAGATATCATGCGTTTGGATAAAGAAAATAACACGTAGTTTTTTCACATTTTGTTAAAAATCTCAAAAACTAAGATAGCAATTGTTTATACAAACCTCGTTATAAATGTCTGACATAATGACAAACAATATGGAAGCTTCATGACCTTGATAGCATTATTTAATCTCATGATATTTGCAAGAGATGATTTTCAGTTTTTTGGAAACCACTAAGAAACAATGATTTAATTTCGCTACAAAAGGACTGGGCTCTAAGTTACAACAAGATACATCGATTGCGACCATTTTCGTTAAAATCGCCCCATCCGTTGTTGAGAGAGCTTTGGGCAAAAATTCTCCACACAACGATACACACACACATACACACACACACATACAGACTGCCAGCTAAAAATAGTCTAAACAGCTTCATGAAACGTAAAGATATCATAAAAATTCCGATTTCGAAAATCGACCCAAAAACAATAACTTCCCATATCGGGAAGTTAAAAAACTGCACTTGAAGAGCACACTGGGTCACCGTTCATGCCTGAGAACACCGTATGCACCTGAGCTATTGGAATAGGTCCCTATTCAAAATTCTTATTGGCATGGGTCACATTACACCTTGATCCGTCTCATTTGCTACTCGTTTTGCACGATCCGCCGACATTTGAATGATTATTTAAAAGCCAAAGTGTATAAGCACATAAAATTTGGAAAGAAACGTGCAAAGAACGTTGAACCAGAAGTAAGAAGTATTATTAACGATCAACAAGTCTGTAAGTGACACAATTCGTTATAGGTATTGCATCTCATTGATTCCGAGTTGGCAATATTAATGTTTTTAAAGATTAAGCAGTAACCTTTACGTGGAGATTGGGTCGATTCTGTTTCAGTTATTTCAAGAAAAGTAAATTAATATGTCGTGAAAGTTTACTATTTCTAAAGGTGTCTAGAACTTGCTGTTCCTTCAACCAGTTTACGCAATTTGTAAACTTTACGTGCACGAAAACATATTTCATCTTCCAAATCTGAATAAAAAAACCAATAAATTCAATACATTTGTCTTGTTTTCGAATTCATATCACATCTCAAAAAGCAAAAACTATAAATAAACAACCTAGTAATAGTTTTAGTATGATAAATAGGACACTAGGTTTGATTATAGTATAAACTAGAATAAATCTAGCAAACTTTGGTTTTTATGCATACCAAACATAGCAAACACTTAAAAATAAAACAAATCGATGTTTTTTTAGCAAGCTATGCTTTGTGCGAACTGACGAAATAATGACAGATGACAAATATTAACTGTCAAAATTTTGTCTTTTGGAATTTATATTCACCATAACGAAACGTCAAAATTTGGTATAGCTTTTTAACATCATCAAATTGTGACAGAAGGCATAACAAATTATTTCAGAAGGAACAACAATTTATTACAGAAGTTTTTTTTTTGTGCCAAAGTAATATTTATATTAGTATATATATTATATATATTTATTAACAGCAAACATAAATATTAAGAAGTTTTTCACCTTATGTCAAAATATTGTTGTTACAAAGTTCATCTTTACCAAAAACTTTGTTCTGTGAATTATTTGTGAGTTCGCACAAAGCACTAGTAAAGTAAAGTTTCGAATATTTTTTTATGCTTCACAATGATATAAAGTTGTTACAATGTTTAGGATACGCTATGTATAAACACATTCATTAAAACTGGGGTGTTATGAGAGGGCATTATGAATTCATAACGCCCGCTATTAAGACGCTAAAAAACTAATAGTAGTTTAATCAATGAGTGAATAATGAAGTAGTTTATTCTCAAGGAAAAGTTTAAAATTCGACCGAGGCACGAGCGAGAATTTTAATTTGCGAGAGAATAAAATTCATTATTCACGAATCGATTACAATACTTTATTCTCTGACAAAGTTATAAAAATTGTATTATAAAAAATAAAAACATTTTCTTCAATTAAAACAATAAATCTTTATTGTTTTAATTGATAAATCAAATTTCTTAATAAAAAAACCCTGATGATAAAAAACGCCCTTCTCATACAATCAACCAAGTTCAACTAAACGAAATAAGAGAATTACTCAAAATTTGATTTTTGAACAAAACTTATCAAAGCAAATGTGATTATAATTTGAAAATAATTTTAATGAAATCAAAACAATTTGACCAATTGAATAATGATAATTTTTTTATAGGAAAATTTTCATTAGGCAATAGGTTAAGTTCATTAGGCTATAGGTTAAAAAACAATACAATAATACATACTATTATTATCGAAAAAACATACAAATAAAGCTGATATAATTAAATGGAAGAGAATAAATAAAATTATTTTTACTGTAGTTTTGCTTACAAAATGTAAATAATTATTATTCAATTTATGCCAGTAAAAGATTTTTACATTTGTTTAAAAATTTTAAGCAACATTTTAGTTATTAAATATTTGTATGGTTTTCCAAAACTATGAAATTATTTTAAACAAAAACAAAGTTTTTGTTATACGCTACAAAATTTAGGAAAATTTGTTTACATAGCAACGAACAAACAACAAATAATTATTTTAAACTTCAAAATAGTTATTTTCTTGGTATACTAGGATACATTTGTATTTTTTTTGCATATCAATATAGACTAACAAATTAAATTCTTTCTTAGTTTTTAGCTTAAGTGAAGCATAAAATCTTGTATGCACCACTGGCATTACTGGGTATTACGTCCATCAAGCGAAATCCATCCCTCGGGCTAAATTACATCGCTTTCCGGGCGCAATAACCTACATAACGCCCTTGTTACATAAAAAGCTATTATGCATTATCAAAATCTAATCAAAGCAAATGTGATAATTAGTGTTAGTAGTAAAAAATAGTACATTATAGAACAAGGTTGAGAAGTAAGCTATTATTGACCGAGAACTTTTAGATGCTGAGGCGCGTAGCGCAGATCTTCTCAACCGAGGTATATATAGAATTTTTTAACTACTAACACTAATTATCATATTTGCTTTGATTAGATTTTGATATTAGTCATTTTCTATTTCCCTTTTTAAATATCTTAAAATATCAAGCAGCCAGGAAGTTTAGTTTCATACAAATAAAACGAAATAAAGGAATGCAATTATTTTTGTTTGTGTTTTTTTTGTTCATTTCAATTAAAGAATATGGAGGGGCTGAAATCTCACAGCTCTGAGATATCAAGTCGGTCGCTTCGGTCTGGGTTAAGGATTTTGATATAGTTTTCGACAAAAAACTTTTATGAGGACAAGGTTTTTAGTTTTGGGCAGCGATGTATATCAAACATAACTCTTTGTTAAAGTACAAGTATTTTTTTATCTCTGTTTAGAAATTTATTACAAAACTAACACGAAACATCAATACATTGCCGTAAAATTATAATCAAAATTCCAAAATTTTGTTAAAATCAAACTTTTTCAAAATTCTAAAAATATTGCAAAAATTATTACAAAATCAAAAATTGAAAATTTTTTCAAAATTCTAAAAATTATAATAAAATCAAAAATTAAAAATTTTTCAAACTTCTAAAAATATTCCAAAAATTTTTACAAATCAAAACTTAAAACTTTTTTCAAAATTCTAAAAATATTGCAAAAAAATTATTACAAAATCATAAATACAAACTTTTTTCAAAATTCCAAAAATATTTAAAAATCTATAACAAATTCAAAAATTTCCATGTCCAATTTATTTTCAATTACATATACGTCATAAGAACAGCTACGTTTTTTTCCAAAAAATAATTGGCTAAAAAAATAAATGAAATTATTTTTTGACACACTTGACATTATTTTTTGACAAACTTATAATGCCATAATTCTCTATAATAATAATAAAATATCATTTCAAATAATTTTATTTTTTTCCAAAAATTGGGTAAAAAATAAATAAAAATCTTTCTTTTGACACACTTGACAACATTTTTTTGACAAACCTATAATTCCATAATTCTCAATAATAATAATAAAATTTCATTCAAACAAATAATTCATTTTATTTTTTTCTAAAAAAATAGGGTAAAAAATAAATGACAACCTTTCTTTTGACTCACTTGACAACATTTTTTTGACAAACTTATAATGCCATAATTCTCAATAATAATAATAAAATTTCATTTCAAACAAACAATTTTATTTTTTTTTTTCAAAAAATTGGGTAAAAAAATAAATGAAATCATTTCTTGACCATAGGCGTAACTAGGTAGGGGCCCAGAGGGTCCGGCCCCCTCTAGACGAATTTTGGCCCCCCCTAGAACACGAAGCTCATGAAGCATATAACAGTTAGGGAACTAAAGAATTTGCTGTTCAAAATTATTTCAAAACGTTAGCATCAATATTTAATTAAATTATTTGTTTTTTATTTGTGATATATGATCATTTCGATAGAAAAAACCACCTGCAATTAAAGTATTAGAAATAAACCAAATCGAACTATTGACAAGTATGAAAAAAATTTTACAGTTCATATCACTGATCTTCAATTCAATTTAATTGTCACAAAAGTATCTGTCACAAAAGTATCTACAAAATGGTCGCTTATTTTATCGGTTCACCATATTATCGAAGTTTAAAAGACAAACATTTTCTTTCCAATATGTGACGTGATCTGATCAGATGTCAGAAGGTCAAATGAATTCACAATTCCTGGAAAACCACTCCTTCCAATTTGTTCAGCGAAAAAGATCGCAATAAAAACAATACAGAGTTCGTTTTAAAAAATACGGTCTCATTGCTCCATAAGACCTAAACCACACCGAAACACCAACACTGCTCGTAGTTTTAAGTTTGTTTGTATCACCATTAGCAAATTGATGGCGTAATTCGAAGTCTGATGGATTTATTTCTGGAATTATTTGAATTTTGTATGGCTGAAAATGAAGATCGTTGTCCAGAGTACTGCATTAAATGGTTGGGGGAGTGTGTGATTACTGTAAACAATGAATTGTTATTTTTGGACTAATTTTTATTTTTTCAATAGCTTTAACACAGGGTGCCTCAAAATATGTCAAGAAATTTAGAGACTAGGAATATTGATTTTGTATAATTTTTGTTTGTTTGAAAGTTACTAAGTAAGGATTTATAATTTATAATTTATAATACAACTTATAATTTTATATGATTTTTTCCAATTTTAATTTGCCAAAAATGTCGGTTTTAAAAAGAACATTTTTATCTTTTATTTTTATGATTTAAAGATTTATTATTTACACAAATATATATCTAAATATAAACATAAATAACTGCTATTATAAGTTTTGATGTTCAATGTATACACCCACCTTTGGTACATACACCGAATCTGATCTACTCGATGAAATTTCCTTTCGTCACTGGTTTTATTGGTAGTAAAATTTTCACTACAAATGAAACTCCAAGCTTCAGATCATAAATGTCATTTTTTTATTATAAATATTTCGGTCCTTTTTGGGACCTTCTTCAGTATCTAAAACAATATTTACATGGTTAAAAATTAAAAATTATTAAAATTACCTGACCCAACAATATACAAAGGATTAGTATACACAAGGCATTTGTCAGAAAGTTTAGGCAAATTATTAAAGAATAGTAACAACAAACTAAAAATCGGTTATAAAGCACACAACAATGTTAGTATAATTTCTGGCACACTAAACAAACATCTAGAGACAACTGAACAGCATGGGGTGGTATATACATTTCCTTGTAGGAACTGTGATGGGGAGTATATAGGGCAGACAGGGCAGAAATTAGGATCGCGCATCAAACAACATAAGTATGATGAAAAATCTGGAACCAAAAGATCTGGAAGAACGGCGGCTCTCCAACATGTAATAGATGAGGGGCACACATTTGCATATGATAGTGCCGAAATTCTCACAAAAGAATTTGACTGGAAAAAGAGACTAACACTGGAAGCAATAAATATTCATCTGAGGAAGACTACTTCAATTAATCTGAGATCTGATATGGAAATCTTGAACCCGGTATATGCACAAACTTTGAGCAATATAGGGAAGAAAACCAGAAACAAAGTGCATATGAACCCAAATCAAATCGTAACAACGTAAAAAATACACAAAAATAATTTTTGTTTTAATAATTGGGTCAATGGTATAGTTCAACAACCTGATTTACATAAAAATAATTTAAATTTTAATACATAATATTTTCTGTCTCACTACTCATCATAGAAAAAATAATTTTTTATTGTTTTATTGTTTTATGATTTTATTGTTTTTGATAGTTTAAATGATCGATGTCCATCATATTAAAATTAGTATTAAGTTCAAAAGAGTGTTCAGGATAACACATTATAAGAATTGTAAGTGTTTTTGAAAATAAGTTTTTTGTTTATTGATTGTAATTTTAATAATTTTTAATTTTTAACCATGTAAATATTGTTTTAGATACTGAAGAAGGTCCCAAAAAGGACCGAAATATTTATAATAAAAAAAAGACATTTATGATCTGAAGCTTGGTGTTTCATTTGTAGTGAAAATTTTACTACCAATAAAACCAGTGATGATAGGAAATAAATAACTGCATTAAAATTGGTAGATGTAGTAGCAACGGCGTCAAAAGTGACACCAAACACCGTTAATTTCACCGTTCATATTCTATAGGTGCCGGGTTACAGTGGCGTTAAGGGCAACTATATAATGGACACGCTTGCTAAGCTGAACTCGACCTTCTACAAGAAATGGAAGCTCTAAGCGGGTCGTTTGCCCCTCTCAAACAACTAACTTATGATAGGAGTAAATGCGTAATCTATAGGGCGGTAGTCGAACAAAATTAGCTGCAAGATAAGCAGGTTAATCTTTCCCACACTAGACCTGCAGCGTTCCAAAGAACTTATATCCTTGAGTAGGCAGAATATTAGTTCATTGGTAAAGTCATCACTGGTTACTGAATCCTTAGAGAGCACCCAAGTACTGATTGAAGGAGCTGTAGGGTTAAGGATCAGGTGGAACCAGCGTTTCATCTACTTTTCACGTGTCCAGCATTCGCCCTTTCTAAGGCAAACTCTTTTGGAACGCACACATTTAAAACTCTCACCGACGTGGGTTATTATAAACTCATGCAAATACTTAGCTTCATGAGAAGCTCCAAATAGTTCGAGTAGGCAAACGAGATTCTTTGGTATCACAACCTACGAATTATGGTCTTACTACGTCGTCCTGATGTTGTGTTTTTGGTGACAGTTACTGCAACCTAACCTAACATAAATAACCTAGAAAAAAAATATAATTTATAGTAAATTTGAAAATAAACTTCAAATTTACACACCCGTTATGATTAAAAGAAAGAAATAAAACGGAAAATTTATTAATTAATTTACTCAGCAATATTATTAGACCGAGAGCCCGCGACGGCCAGACCTTCGTTATTTTATAAGAGCTGAAAATTTCTCTGCGCACACCCCTTACTCAGGTAGGAACGATTAGCGACATATGAAGTTTGGATCATAGTGGTTTTGGCAGGGAGCAGGTTGCAGAGAGGCCTCCAAAGTTTCGTGAAAGTATAAAAGCTAATTTTTTTATATATTCTTCGGGATAGTATTAGAAGTCACGTCACCCATTGCCAGACACTTACTATCGTGGAAACCCCCTGCCAGACACCCTTAAACTTTAAAGTTTAAGGGTGTCTGGCAGGGGTTTCCACGAAGGTAAGTGTCTGGCAATGGGTGACGTGACTTCTAATACTATCCCGAAGAATATATAAAAAAATTAGCTTTTATACTTTCACGAAACTTTGGACTCCCCAATGGAACCTGCTCCCTGCCAAAGCCACTATGATCCAAACTTCATATGTCGCTAATCGTTCCTACCTGAGTAGGGGGTATGCGCTGAGAAACTTTCAGCTTTTATAAAATAACGAAGCTCTGGCCGTCGCGGGCTCTTGGTCTATACGGGGCCAGGCCCACCCTAGAACAATTTCCTAGTTACGCCAATGTTCTTGACACACTTGACATTATTTTTTTGATAAACTTATAATGCTATAATTCTCTATAATAATAATAAATTTTCATGTCATACAAACTATTAAATTTATTTTTTTCTAAGAAAATTGGGTAAAAAATAAATAAAAATCTTTCTTTTGACACACTTGACAACATTTTTTTAACAAACTTATAATGCCATAATTCTCTATAATAATAATAAAATTTCATTTCACACAAACAATTATACATATTTTTTTTTCCAAAAAATTGGGTAAAGAAATAAATAAAAATCTTTCTTTTGACACACTTGACAACATTTTTTTGGCAAACTTATATTGCAATAATCTAGTTTTTGATCTCACATATGAATCCCTACCATCAAAATTTCTCCAAATTCAATGTTCCTACTCGTAATCACTTAAAATGAACGTTTTAGCCAAAAATATGAAAATTTGCTATTTTTGACACACTTAATGATTTTTTAGACACACTTCCGGTACAGTTATCGAACACAGCGTCCTTCCGAACCTGTCCCTTGAGTATATCTCTCCAGCGGTTTTCCCTGCAGCGTAGGTAATGACGGACGGCCGGACGGCCGACAGACAGACATACATTTTTTTTTTGCTTTTTTAGAATCAGTAGGTCCTAAAATGTCGAGAAATATAATCAGTCTTTGTTGATGCCGGTTGTGTTTAAAATTTAATTTATTTCTTTCTTTAAAAAAAAATCAAAAACCAATAAAATCAAATTAAAACCTAATTCAAATGAAAATAAAAGCACATTTTTAAGTTGTGTCTGTGTGTATGTGTCGAAAACTTAAATGTGATATACTAAATATTGCAGCCATTTATTGAAAATTTGTGATTAGTGTGTGAATTTTATAACTCTGTAACACATAAATAGTTCAAGATAATACTAATAAACAAGAAAAATATAAAACCAATTTAACGGTTTGTAATCCATTTTTGCTAACATAAACATTTAAGTATGATTTATATGGGTATTGGGTATATGCTACAATGAAATTGTTTTAAGACAGCTGTAATTATTTCAATTAACACATCAGTGATTTTTCTATTTAATTTTTGTTGACTTTATTAATTGGTGGCAATAGACTTTTATGCCATAAATAATTTCTAATTGTTTTAATCAGAATTGTAACGTATAATACGGTAACGCATAAAACACGTATTATACGTAGGTACGTATAAAACGTATAAAACGTACAGTATAAAACACACAATTATATACGTTTTATACCGTATAAAAGTAAAATCCTTAATAAATAAAAATACATTTATATAATATTATTGCGGGCGTATTATTTATCGTACTCGTGTTATTCAATATTTATAAAGCCTAGTTTTCTGCACTTAAGGGAACAGTTCCTTTAAAAAATATAACGTCGTCATGATAATTTCTTGCCAACTATTCCTATTACATAGTTCAGAAAACTTCTACATTAAATGTAAATGCTTCTTTTCAAAATATACTTATTTGTTTAAAAAAAAAATTAGTCTTCCACATTTTGACATTTCCAACCGTACTTTTTATTCATCAATGACCAAAATTGAATTCAGTCAATAAGCTTCTCACTATACTTTTCCGTTTGACGTAAATATATATTTTAACTGTAATAGTTTGCATAAAAAGAATATTTGATCTGCAAGAACCTAATATTTTCAAACTGTGCCTATTAATTAGAAGTGGAGCAACCTAGATTCGTACAACAAAATTTCTTTAAAACATCTCTCTGATAATCTCTAACAATTTCCCTAACTTTTATGAAAAAAAACGACATTTATTCCGCAACAAAATAATATTTTCCAGCTGTTCTTGTTGGATGGGAGTAGCTGACGCTGGATTGAACCATATTTTAAAAATTCAATAACATTTCATGATACCAAATAATTATTTTTATGCGTCAAATGTTTCTAATGCAAAATGTTTCCTACTAAGTATATGTTTGTCAAAAAAAATTGGAATAATAATGGATAAAAATCATTCTTTTGACACATTTATAATAATCAAGCTCCTGGTCTTACATACAAACTGTAATGTAGACTGGAGCATGATAATGTAGAGCGGTAAAGTTCCCGAATTATTCAATGTCTGTTTTCTCATAATTCACAATTTTGCTTACCATACGTAGTTCATAATAGTTTCTCATTCATTCACAATCCATAGACATATTTTTTTAGTTTCCGTTACATAAACTTGTTCTTCGAATAAAACAATTAACAATAGTATTTCCTTTGCAATCCTCTAATATTGACTCACACTGCGTTTTCACCCGCATTACTTTACCATACTACTAAAATTTGAATTCTCCAGACACCAACCGTACTTGCTCAACAAAACTTTCAAACCTCAAACGGCTGTGCATATTTGTCCAATCGTCGCAATAGCAAAAAAAATTTGTTATCCTACAGTCAGTTTCGTATTCGATTTCCTATATAGATATTTTTATCAAATTATCTTTCCGTTATAGATCTGAATTTTGTTGTAATACTGTTGCAAGTTGTTATTTCGTGATGCATAAACATCATAAAGTCGATTGAACTTATGTTTAATCCCTTCTGATACATTGATATTTCTAACAAGTGTGTTGGAAATAATTTATGTCGATAAATTATCTTACTATGTTGTGTATTACAAAATAACAAACAGTTTTGTTTTAACGAAAAAGGTCCTATCGTTTATTAACATAATATAAAATTTCCTTACCACAGCAACCCTTTGTCGAATTTTTCGATATTAAAAAAATCCTATAAAAAGAGATGAATATATTATCTCTTTCTCTTAGTCGCATCAATTTTATCGGAATCTGATCAGAATCATATTTTGGTTGAGGACTGTCAGTGTAGTCAGATGGTGATAATAAATAAAATTGAATACGTGGTGTTGTTCTTGTCCGTAATCCAAACAAAAATTGATTAGTTATTTGTTTTATTTTATGTGTCGAAAGTCTTTAGTGTTTCGGTGTAGTAATTTATTAAACTAATTTATACTCGTGTCGTCAAAATTTGTGACAATTAGTTCGAAAAATAGTGATGTGAAAAAGTTTGCGGCGGTGATTATCATCTCCAATAGCTTAGGTATGGCCATTTTTAAAATATTATGCTAGCTATTTCTATCAATCTAAATTTAAATTTGATATATCTATTGAATGGAAATACGGAGTTTAAGGTGTTATTGGCAACTCAAAAAAAAAAATTACGAGATAAATAAAATCAATAGTTTTTGTCTTATAAATAAATAAAAAAATCCTACGCGAAAAGTTGTAATAGAAAAAAAATTTTTTTTGTTGCACTAATGGCGCTTACTAAAATTAATTTTTATGTCTAAATAAATTACAATAATAATCGAACATTGGTAATAAAAATAAAAGAAGTTTGGTGTTGTGTACGTTATGCTAAGGACGCTTGCTAAAATTAATTCTTACTTCTAAATAAATTAAACTAGGAAGCATAAGCTTGTTATTAGAGATAACTAGAAGAGAAATCTTTATTGTGTAGGTTATAATGATTGGGCTAGATAAATTTAATTTGTAAGACAACAAAGATGAATTCAATTTATAATTGAGGGATACATTCACCGCTAAAGAACGGTGAATTAATTAGAGCTAAACATTGTTACTCTGGAATAATCTTTGTAATTTTTTTTGTATATGCCTAAGTTACAATAAATAATTTATATGAGGAATATGACTTTCAAAATTAATGTTGCGTACCTTTGCTGATGTGTTGCTCCCGTACGATCGCTTGGGGAATATAAAGAATCCATCATACCATCATACAACTTATCATTAATTGCCTTAGTGGTTGCGGCGCAACGGTATTACAGTGTTTCAACGCAATATATATTCAGAATTTGCGTTATTTGGTGCTTCACTTGCCTGCTTGGTTGCAACGCCACATTTGTGTCAACGTACTGCTGTTACTACCGTATATTATTGCAACTCAACATTTGTATTGGATTTTTACTATTGCTGCCGTATACGATATATATTGAAACGCATCATTTAAAATCAAAGTTTTGCTACTACTACTTGTTTCAACGCATCGTTTGTATCGAAGTTTTTGCGATTGCTGACGTATATTGTACATATTCCACCACATCAATTATATCAACTTTCTTGCGATTACTACATATTGAAACGCATCATTTACATCAAAGTTTTGCTACTACTACTTGTTTCAACGCATCGTTTGTATCGAAGTTTTGCGATTTTGCTATTACTACATATTGCAAGCCAACATTTACATAAACGTTTTGCTACTGCTGCCGTGTGCGGTACATATTGAAACGCATCATTTGTATCAAATTTTCTTTGTCATTACAACATATTACATACCAACATTTACATCAAAGTTTTACTATTGCTGCCGTGGATTGTGATTGTTGGAACTTATCATCTATATCAAATTTCTGCTGTGGCGATCGTTTATTATACATATTTCGACTGACATCAAATTTTGGGTGTGATTGCAACTGAAGTCCAGCTCAACAGTGATATACAATTTTCCTGATACTTTACCCGTTGGATTGTTGGCTGCTGATGGAGGGCTAAGGCGTAAGACGTTGTAGCGGGAGGATTTAATCACGGGGTGAGCGAACTTGATTTATTTTTTTTATTTTTTTTAACGTAGAAGTGTGAATGTGTGAGAAAGGATGTATCAGTGATTTAATGGGGGCGTGCTTGTCGTTGCGTGTGTGTGTGTGTGTGTGTGTGAGCTGGCGGTGCGTGGAGCGAGACACATTTAGTCTGAATTGGAAATGATTTTAATCTAAATATTTTTACTCCGAGGTAATACTTAATATACCAAATACCTTTTCTTTTATTATATTACCTAAATTTATTAATTTACATTTTTGAAGTAAATCCAAAAATCATTCTCAAATAACCTGCAATACAAGCAAAAACAAATACAAACTCTTACCATGTTGTAGGTTTATTAATTCTAACATACACTAACCGACTGTAGACTACAGGTATAGGAACTGACTGGTTTGGACGTGTTTATTCAACGTGCAAACCAAATGATGATTTTTTTTCTTTGAGCTGTAAATATTTTTTTCCGGGGAATTACGTATGGCTTTATAAATTTTTTTTTATTAAATGTTATTAATAAAGAAGGGGGAAAATAAACAATAAAGACTTTCAATACGGCGTGTGACGTTCTCCAGTGCTCTAAGATTTGATTCACGGTTTACCAGCAATGGCAATGGTTTGTGGGCTGTATCATATTGCTCAGATGACAGCAATACAACTTAATTTTAATTACTACCACTTGCGATACTTGCTGCGAGTCTTGGAGCTTAATTGTCTTGCTTCGCCGTCTGAGTGTGTGGGTGAATGTTAGCATGTCTGAAGCGTGAGTGTGTGGACGTCTGGGAGTGAATGTGGGGGTAGAACGTGCTGATCACGGTCCTTTCGCAAAAGGGGTCGCCAGAGTCTCCATTTTCCACTTGTATTTTTTTTCCATTTCTGTAACTTTTCGTAAATTGCGTACATTTCTGCATTTGTATTGAAGCAGCAGGTATTACTCCATCAAATCCACGAGGACTGAGCTTTAGTCGTTAAGGCGTAAAATTACTCTAGGTACGCATCCTGCTATGCCATTCTCATTAGTTCGCCAATGATAAAGCTCTTCATTACAAAACGCCAACCATCAAGATTTCTCAACATACAATAGCCGTGTTCGATTTGACTGAAGCAACTAAAAAATTGAATCCAATTGTTGTTGTTTTCACAGTTGTTTCAGTCAAATCGAAAGCAGCTTATCTTACTGCTAATTATCATTTAAACGTTATTAAGCAAAACAAATATCCCATTTTACACTTTTCCGATACATTGAATATATCGTCCCTGTGGTTCTTATCATTTATGAAACATATTTTCTGAAACAAAATTTTTTTAAATCGCTTAAACTTGTTTTTTTCTATGATAGCATATGAAAAGTCTATTTTCAACACGCTTAATCCCCTGTGAAATTGGGTTCTTTTTCACTAGTGTAAAAAGAATAACAAATTATAGTTGCTATGTTATCTTCATATAATTTTACAAAGTTTTTAAAACAAAGCAACCATGAAAAAATAGAATATGAATTTTATTACTTCGGTCTCAAAGACCTAAGTATTACATTCATGAGCTCAAAGTGAAATTCTTACCCCCACTTTTTTTGGCATTTCTCGACGTTTTAGAACCCATTGATTCTAAACAAGCAAAAAAAAAAATGTGTGTCTGTCTGCCTGCCGTCCGTCACAACCGACGAAATCTAGAAAACCGCTGGACGGATTTCAAAATTTTTTTTTTCTAAAAATAGGTTTACTCAATGGAAAGAGCCGAAAGGACGAAGTTTTCGATGACTGTACCGGAAGTGTGTCAAAAAAATCGTCCAGTGTGTCAAAGCAAGGAAATTTGCATATTTTTTGCTTAAAAAACGTTCATTTTAAGTGATTACGAGTAGGAACATTGAATTTGGAGAAATTTTGATGGTCGGGATTGGTATGTGAGACCAAAATCTAGATTATTGCATTATAAGTTTGTCAAAAAAATGTTGTCAAGTGTGTCAAAAGAAAGATTTTTATTTATTTTTTTACACAATTTTTTGGAAAAAAATAAAATGAGATTGTCAAGTGTGTCAAAAGAAAGATTTTTATTTATATTTTTACACAATTTTTTGGAAAAAAAATAAAATCAATTGTTTGTTTGAAATGAAGTTTTATTATTATTATAGAGAATTATGGCATTATAAGCTTGTCAAAAAAATGTTGTCAAGTGTGTCAAAAGAAAGATTTTTATTTATTTTTTTACCTAATTTTTTGAAAAAAAAAATATAATTTATTGTTTGTTTGAAATGAAGTTTTATTATTATTATTGAGAATTATGGCATTATAAGTTTGTCAAAAAATAATGTCAAGTGTGTCAAAAAATGATTTCATTTATTTTTAGCCAATTTTTTGGAAAAAAAATGTAGCTGTTTTTATGACGTAAATGTAATTTAAAATGAAATTGGACATGGAAATTTTTGAATTTGTTATAGTTTTTGAAATATTTTTGGAATTTTGAAAAAGTTTGTATTTTTGATTTTGTAATAATTTTTGCAATATTTTTAGAATTTTGGAAAAAGTTTGAATTTTTAAGAATTTTTGAAATATTATTGAAATTTAGAAAAAATTTAAATATTTGATTTTATTCTAATTTTCGGAATATTTTTGGAATTTTGAAAAAGATTGATTTTATTTAATTTTTACAATATTTTTGGAATTTTGATTATAATTTTCCGGCAACGTACTGATGTTTCGTGTTAGTTTTGTAATAAATTTTTAAACAGAGATAAAAAAATACTTGTACTTTAACAAAGAGTTATGTTTGATATACATCGCTGCCCAAAACTAAAAACCATGTCACTATAAAAGTTTTTTGCCGAACACTATATCAAAATCCTTAACCCAGACCGAAGTCTTGATATCTCAGAGCTGTGAGATTTCAGCCCCTCCATATTTTTAAATATTATTTTTTCGATTTCTAATTTAATAATTAATTTCGAATGAATATCGTTTATTTATTAAATATCATAGAAAAAATTGCATTTCTTACGCGAGATAAAAAGATTTTACGTTCGTGAAATTGCCCCACTCGACGCTAACGCGTCTCGTGAACAAATTTTCACTCACGAAAAAGCAGCGTTTTCATCTCTTGTAGGAAAATATACTATTTTTTATTTTAATAGAGAGGTACCACAGGACCTATTAGAAAGAATAAGAGAAGAAAATTGCAAACAAATAGTTTGTTTTATAATTTATAAAATGTATAAATAGTTTATAACTACCTAATTATATTTTTACTAAGTATATAAATTAAATATATAATTAATATCTCAAGTAAGAAGTATTTTTACTTTTTTATAAATAAATTTCAAAAACAAAAACATAAAACAAAAACATATTATACGTTTTATACGTTATATACGTTATATACGTTATATACGTTATATACGTTTTATACGTTTTATACGTTACGTTTTATACGTGCAACGAATAAAACGTTTTATACGTGTATATTAACAACCCTGGTTTTAATCTTTAATTGTTTGTAAATTAGAATGTACTAAATTTATCTTCCTATTTTGGGAAAATAGCTGATATATGCTTATATTTGACGTATTTTATATCATTTGATAATTACAAAACTTCCAGCTATAATTACTAACCATGTCGGTTGTTCAAAGATCACCTCCATCTCCTCTGGAGAAAACCATGGACAAACGTTTGAAACAAAGTGCCAGTTGTGAAATTTGCCATCAAGATTTCTATTATTCTACATCTGTGCTCCAGTGTACTGCTTGTCAGAAAACATTTCACAGTCAATGTTTGTCTGTAAGTGAAAGCCAAGCTAATTATTTTCGTGATAATAGCACCGAATGGAATTGTCCCAAGTGCTATTTTACCAAATTATCCTCAACAAATAAAAATATTGCTGAACTTACCACCTCAGTTGCTGAATTAAAATCTAGTCTTGTTGAATGTTTACATAAAGTGGAATCACTTATTATCAACGTTGCTGGTATTCATCAAGAACTGATGTCTAAGATTAGTGCTGTAGAGTCCACTTGTGGTATTGTCCAAACTCGTCTTATTAAAATTGAGTACCGTTATTTGTCAAATGAAATCCATATCTTAGGGATTATTGTTAAAAACACTGAATCAAATGATGACCTGAGGAATACTTTTAAAAAAATCTTATCTGTTCTTGATGTTGCTATACCTGATAATGATTACTTAGTCAAAAGATGTAATGATACTTCAGTACTCATATTGTTTCCTGATATTAATCACACTAGGATGATTTTTGATTCGTATTCTCAACTCATGCAAAATGCTAACTCTGAAACCAACTTATTTGGAAATGCTGTAATTCATCCTAATGTTACATTGGATTTCAATAACAATGTGGGTAAACTTCAACAACGCCTTGAAAATCTTGAAGCTAAAGCGTTAACAAAAGATATTAAAATTACGGGTATACCTTATCAATAACTGAAACATCTCAAAGCTTGAAAAATTTAGTCAAGAACATCATCGATTTCGTTGGAGTATCATCTATTGATCTTAGTGTTTTCAACATAAGGCGAATTCAAAAAATACCCATCTTAATTGCTTCTTTTCAATCGGAGTCCATTCGAGATGAGGTCTTTTATCATTACATTAACTCCGTGACAGGAAAACGTAAGGGTGGAATTCCTGCAAGCAACTTTGGCGTATCTTCTGGAAATAATATTTTTTTAAATGATCATCTGACTGAATCAACTCGTACTATACAGGAATTGGCTCGTAATCTCAAAAAATTAAATAAAATATGGTCTTTCTCTACACGTCGTGGAAAAATTGTAATTAAAATTTTCAAAACTGATGATTGGAAATACGTAAACAATATTGGAGAGTTAAAGAATTTGTGAATCGATCAGTGATTTTTCCCAAATATCTATCGCAATTTAACTATAATAAAGTCAATTTAATTTTTTCATTCTTTCTTTATAGTTTTGTATTGAAAATATATTTCACTAGTTATCTCATTTGTGAATTATTGACATTAGTAGTGTGTTTTCTTACACACTTCTATTTTTATATTATATTTTTTTTTTTGTTGTGTTCTCTTTTCCTTTTGTAATTAAGCTAACTGTCTTCTGCTTTTCATCATAATAATAATAATCCTTTATTGACTTTAAATTTTATAATACAGTTGTATACATTTAATAGTTTACTGAGATCAGCTTTTAATAGTAAGCTTTACAACAGATGAAATTAATTAGTATGAGTATTGCGAAAAATAAGTGAAAAAGAATGTTTATATTTTCAAATGCAGTTCAGTCTGCTTAGTAACTAATAAAAAACTTATATATACCTAACCTACTTAAATCTAAACTTAAAAGCTACGTTGCAAAAATTAAGCGGTGGTAAAGCTAATGGCGTTTATCAATTCATTTTCAATATGATTTAATTTATTTATGTATCTATCATTAGCTTCTCTAGCAACTACATTGACAAGCTTTATATTTAATTCGTTGTGCAGTCTTAAAGTGCTATAACGTCTAGGGCGTTTATATATAGTTTTTAGAAATTTGTTTTGAATAATTTGAAATTTCTTTTTATGACACAAAGCAATATCCCACCAAATTGGTGCACCATAAAGTATGATATTAAGAATCACACACTTGTAAATTAGTGTCTTATTATGACTATTCAGTTTACTATTTCTGTTGAGTAGAGGATATAGACTTTTGAACAGTGCATTACATTTTTGTTGTATTTGAGTGACGTGTGTCTTAAATGTTAATGATTTACCCAAATAAATTCCTAAATATTTAGTTGAAGGTTTCCATTCCAAAGAAGAGTTTTGAATCAGAAAGGGTTGTTGTGGAAGTTTACGGGATGCTCTGCACCTAGTAAAATAAATAGCTTCACATTTTGATATGTTAATACTAAGTTTCCAGTTTTTAAAAAATTCGAGAATTTTAGTTGAATTGAAGTTTAATTTAGTTTGAATTTAAGTTGAATTTAGTTTAATTGAAGCTTATTGATAATAGATACCGCCAGCTCATCTGACACAAATATTGCAGTGTCATCAGCAAATAATGATAATTTACATTCACTATCTCTTGGAATATCATTGATGAATAAACAAAAAAGCAAAGGACTCAATACGGCACCTTGAGGAACCCCAGCTGGAATGCTAAGTATTTTTTTTTTTTTTTTTTTTAATAAAATGTGTTGTGTAGTAGGAATTACAATATGTGTCACAATAACACATAAAAACCTTTTAAGACCAAGGTCCCACAACAACCTACGTTCAAAGATGTTGATGGACGTTAATCTTTCTTTTTTTTGTTTTTTTTTTTTTTTTTTTTTTTTTTTTTTTTTTTTTTTTATTTTTTATATTTTTGGTTAAAGAATGGATAACTAAACAAAAAATCCTATCACTGACAAAATATGACATAGGCCAATATTTTATGATAGAATAGAGAAAATATAAAGTAAATTAAAAAGTAAATAGCAAATTTTTATAAAAATTTGCTGAAACAAAACAAAACTGTAGTTGCCAATAATCCAGCCGGTTGCATATTCCTTGATCTTTCTTGAAGATTAAAACCCACACATAGTTATATGAAGGCTCGTTTCCTCAAGGAAGCAATAGCGTCTCATCACCAAGGATTATTTCACAGCTAAGACTGAGGGTGCTTCCGTTGACTGAATACAGTTCATCCGCCATCACCCCTAAGATGTCACCTTGGCTAGTGATATCTCACTGCTATTGCCAGTGGTATGTGATATCTCACGTTAACTCGTATGTCAATAGCAGGGACTGGAGTACGCGGGGTTGTCACACCCGTAGATCAAAAATAAAAAAAATATTCAAAACAATAAAAACTGATCCCTCCATGCTGTGGAGGGTATAGTATAGAGGACATGGAATCAAAAATCTGGACAAAAAATGTTCTATCAGTTAAGAACGATTTTATGATTTTAATTAAAAATATTGGAAATTCATATATAAATAATTTATAGCAGACTGCGTCTTGCCAAACTTTATCAAAGGCTCGTTCAAGGTCTAATAATATCATTCCAGTAGATTTTAGCGAAGATCTATTAGATTTAATATGATTGACTACACGATGGATTTGATGAACTGTAGAGTGCCCAGATCTAAAACCAAATTGCTCGTTTATAATTATTTGATTGTCAGTTATGAACTCTTCCATTCTTCTTTTGATAATCTGCTCAAAGAGTTTTCCCAATGTACAAAGAAGACTAATAGGTCTGTAGCTTGTAGCAAGAGTGGGGTCTTTGCCATGCTTTAAAACAGGAGTAATTTTAGCTTTTTTCCATTGAATTGGGAAATAACCTAGCTTCAAGCAGCACTCGAACATTATCTTAAGAAAATGGATTCCACTTTCAGGAAGATTTTTAAGAAAAATAAATGGAATATTAACTACACCTGGAGCTTTGAGCCTTGGAAGGAATTTCAAAATATCAGAAATTTCAGAAGGGTGAATTTCAGAAATTGGAGCATTGTTATCCAAATTATTGAAATTAGTGCAAAATTCATTCACTTGTTCTTCAATTACAATATTGGAGTTTGGAATTTGATGAGCGTCAAGGAAGACATCAGCCAATACTTGTGCTTTTTCTGTATTTAAGAAAATTCGATTTCCAGTGTTGGGAGTAACTAATAGTGGAATGGACTTGCGATGGTTTTTAAAATGTTTAGTTGTTTTCCAGAAGTTTCTTGAACCATTATCCAAGCATTCAAGCTTCGTTTGCCATTTTTGATTATAAAGAATATTTATATGATATTTAATAATTCTATTTAGCAAATTTATTGAGGTTTTAATGTGAGCAAGGCGACTTCTGAGGTAAGATCTTCTAAGCGAATTTCGGTGTCTGATAAAACTTAACACTTGATCAGATAATAACAATTTATCAGTTGGAAGAACAGGCACAAGCGGTACGGATAGATCACGAGCTGAAGAAATGGATGCTGTCAAAAAATCGACTGCAACGTTGACATCTGAAATAGTATGAATTGAACTTAAATTGAAATTTTCAATTTCAGATGAAATATGATTCTGATAAATGCTCCAATTAGCATTTTTATAGTTAAAGTATTTACGATGGCAATGATCTACTTGATTATTAAATACTATTGAACAGAGGACTGGAAGATGATCGGAGCAGAGTGCTTGAATGGTGTTAACTTCGGATATCAACTGAGGGTTGTTTGTTAAAAATATGTCAATAATACTAGGGACTCCAGCAGGACTATAGTGGGTAGGATCTTGGGGAGCGATAACAACACAATCAGAGTTAATAGAATAATCATATAAAGTTAGACCACCGCGGTTAGTTCTAGGACAAAACCAGTTAGGATGCTTACAATTTAAATCACCACCAATTAGGTAAGGATTATTACCACTACAAATTTTTATAAAATCATTTCTGAGATGCTCAGAATTCGAATATGAACAATATACAGAAAATATTTTAAGTTGATTATTATCACTACTTATTATATTAATACCCAGGGATTCTATACAATTTAATTTAAGGTCAGGAAGAAGCGAATGTTTAATGCAATCTTTTATAAGAATACTAACACCACCCCTGCGAATATTTTCTCTATCATTACGATAAAATCGAAAATTAGGAATCGAAAATTAAATAGAAGGCTTTAAATGCGTTTCACTAATAAGTAATATATCAATATTAAAATTATCTAAAAACTGAATTACCTCAAATTTTTTATTTTTTATACCGTACGCGTTCCACACACAAATTTTTAAAGAATTATGGATAACAGACATATTTAATAGCAATATTAGCCATAACATCAAATTGTTCTTCTTTGGAATGGCACCCCCGAAGTCCTGAAACAAGTTCTTTGAGAATTTGTAATAACTCATGTGGTGCAAACAAATCATTTGTGCTATCTGAATTAATATTAATTGAATTTTCATGATTGATTGCATTTGTTTGAACCACTGTACTGAACTGCATTTTTTTGTTAACAAAATTATTATTATTATTATTATTATTAAAATTTTTATTGTTGTTTTGATGAGGTATTGAAGGAATAATAGGAAAATCCTGTTGTTGAAATGAAAACGTTGGTTGATTTGAAGGTCGACTCAACTTATTTTTTAGATTCAGATGATTTTTTATTTGAATGTATTTTTCTCTTTCTGGACAAATTATAGAGTTAGATGTATGATTTCCACTACAATTACAGCAAACATGTTTAGTAATATCGTTTTGTAAAGGACACTCCATATCATCAATATGTTCATCTCCACCACAGAAATTACATTTTGGCTTCATGTAGCATGCGTTCGCTCCATGACCATACATTTTACATTTATAACATTGGAGAGGACCTTTGCTGGTGGATCGACAAATTTCCCATCTGCACACTGTGTTATTAACAAATCTAATATTTTTTAATTGGTTCAGAGACATTGATCCCTTTTTGAAAGCAACAAAATAAAGGGCATCTTCACTGTTTCGACGATATTTTTTAGGAATAGTTTTCCAAACATTAACAGGACTCAGGCCACTATTCTCGAGGCTTTTCTTAACTTCATTTGTATCCATATCATGGAGCCCACATAGTACAAATTTAACAAAACGATTTTCCTCAAGCGTATATGAGAACATACCATTGTTATGTTCTTTTAATTTAGTAAAAATTTTGTTATAGTCTGATAGGCTATATGTAAGTATTTTTATGCCAATTGACATTATTTGTATATTATATTTTGAAATATTTAGTTCCTTCATAGTTTTATGAATCTCCGTTGAGGAAGATTTTGTAATTATTGGAGGAATTTTTTCTACAGGTTTTCTAGAACTTTCACCATACGGAGAACTAGTTTGCGATGTTTTTGCATATTTTGATAAATTAACGTTAGGCGGTAAACCTGCATACCTGTTTACTGTTGGGATGTCACTCATTTTAATGCCTTGACTCATCTGTTTAATGCTGCTGAGCGAGCTCCTAGGGAGGCTACGCATCTGGCGACTTATAGTTCTTTTATTTGTGAGCATCCACACACAATAATCACAAAACAATCAATTTATATTTCAATGTTTAACTTTAATTTGATTTGAATTTATAACTAACAACAAATCCAAACAAAAAATAAAACACAGTTAGAAATTTTAATATTGAAAAAATTTGATTATAACTTGATAATTTGATGTTTACTTCGCAAACACCGAATATCGAATGTCGCTTTTCATCATAATTAAACTGCTTATATATATGTTTAACTACATTTGAATTATTTTTGTTCCCGTTTTGATCCTCATTTCATTGAATCTTGAGCTGTTTCTTCTTTAACTTACTGGTTTTTAACTTGTGTGCTGTACTTTCGTGTATTATAATGAATGTTTTTCAAAATAACAGGCAATCTACTCACAATATTAATATTAAAAATATAGTACTGAAATCTGCACTGAATGGCCATTCTAATAATCTAAAGTTTTGTCATTTTAACGGTCAAAGTATTTGTTCCAGGAAGCTTAATAAAATGGATGAAATAAGGAATATGTTGAAGAATGTTGATTTTCAGATAATTGGTGTTACTGAAACATGGTTAAAACCTTATGTAACTAATAAAACTGCTGAAATACCTGGTTGTAATATAGTAAGAAATGATAGGAAAAAAGGACGTGGTGGTGGTGTTGCAATTTATATCCAGAAGAATCTTAAATTCTTTATTGTTGGTCGCTCTGTTGATCCTGCTCACTACAAGCCTCATGAACGTTTAGCTTTTGGTAGATTGGACTATTGTGTTTCTGGAGTTCAATTTCTGTTTATTGAAGTTCACATTTCTAACAGAAAATTACTGTTTGGAGTTATATATAACCCTAAAAGTAGTCAATACAGATGCAGTTCTTCTCTTCGTCCTGTATTTGAAAATCTTCTACCTCGATACAATGAAATAATACTAACAGGTGATTTTAATACTAACATGCTTGTAGATACTCCAACTAGGACAGAATTTAGGGATCTAATTACTGAATATGGTTTGTCGTGCTATAACTTGGTCAGTCCTACTCATTTTGATGGCAGAAACATACCGACCTTATTAGACTTAACTGTTACTAATTGTCCTGATGGCATTTCAGGTTTCAATCAAATCGATATTCCTGGTATTCCCAAGCATGACCTCATTCTCGGGGCTTATGACATTCCTCTTGTAATTGAAGCTTCTAAAGCATATTGCTATAGGGATTATAGGAACTGCAATATTCAGGAGATAGCCATAGCTCTTACACAACATGACTGGAGGCAGTACTTCGCTCTTACTAACTCATCTGATGTTCTAGAGCACTTTAACTCAGTTATTAATACCGTATTTGACTTGTATGTGCCTCTAAAAAGAGTTATTATTTCCAATAACTCTACTCCATGGTTTAACACTGATATTTTAGAAGCTCTAAAGTTAAGAGATTTATCATACAAAGTATGGATTTCATCCAGAAATTCTGACGATTTTGTCACTTTTAAAAGATTACGTAATAGAGCGAACACACTCATAAAAAACTCTAAGAAGGACTTCATTAATCGCCGACTTGGATCTGAACCCTCAAGCAAAGAACTTTGGACTCGACTTAAAAATCTTGGAATCAAATGTAAGTATCATACACCTATTAATTTTTCACCTGAAGAGTTAAACCAGAGTTTTCACAAAAATTGTTCTAACAGTATTACTGTAATCCAGCCGCTGCTTCAAAATCACAATGACTTAGTTTTTGCTTTTGAAAATGTAGCTGGTGAGGATGTTGAACGTGCTATTACCTCTATTAAATCTAATTCTATTGGGTCTGATGGTATACCAATAAAATTTATTAAACTGATTTTGCCGTATACCTCCAAAATTATCACCTATCTGTTTAATAATATTTTAACGACTTCACAATTCCCCATTCAGTGGAAATCGGCTAAGATTATTCCCACTGCAAAAAAATCTACTGCAAAATCTGTGAATGATTTTAGCCCTATTAGTATTCTGTCTGGGCTCTCTAAAGCTTTTGAAAAAATAGTAAAAATTCAAATCACTAGATTTTTGGATCACCATAAGTTGCTATCCCAATTTCAATCGGGTTATCGTGCTGGATATAGTACCGAATCTGCTCTTTTGGAAGTACATGATGACATAATAACCATGATTGACAGAAAGAAATTGGTAGTTCTTTCATTACTGGACTTTTCCAAAGCTTTTGATCTAGTAAACCATAAAAGTCTTCTAATGAAATTATCAACACAATTTGGTTTTTCTAGTACTGCTGTAAATTTAATAAAGTCTTACTTATCCAACAGAGTTCAACGTGTTGAGATTGATGACCAGGCTTCGAACTACTTACCAATTAGATCCGGCGTACCTCAAGGGTCGGTCCTTGGACCTTTACTTTTTGTCATTTTTATAAATGACTTGCCATCCATTTTAAAATTTTGTAAGATTCATATGTATGCTGATGATGTTCAAATCTATGTAGAAGGTACAGCAAACAATCTATCCAGCATTGTTTCTAAAATTAATATAGACTTGGCTAATATTATGGAATGGACCGAAGTGAATAACCTTAAGCTGAACATTGATAAAACCAAGTGTTTACTCTTTTCACTCAAAAATAATGATCACTACACTAGGATTGCTCCTCCGATTCGCATTGGAAATAAAGTAATTCCACTTTCTTTCAACGCACGAAATTTAGGAATTATATTTGATAGTGATCTTTCTTGGAAAAGTCATGTATCGCTAATTTGTTCCAAAGTCTATTTTGGACTACGCAGTCTTTGGAATAGTGCATACTTCACTCCAACCAAGATAAGATTACATTTAGTTAAATCTCTCTTAATTCCTCACTTCACATATTGCTCTGTTCTTTTTGGCGAATTGAATTCAGGTGAAATGAGTAAAATACAGGCAGCGTTTAATGCATGCGTTCGATATATCTACAGCATATTACGATTTCAGTCGGTTTCTGATTTTTCTACAAGTATTCTCGGTACCAGTCTTAAATTTCATCTTGACTTGCGTATGTGCTGTTACATTTACAATATAATGATGTCTGGCTCACCCAACCATTTATATGATAAACTAATTTTTGGTCATAGCAGTCGTTTACATAGATTAATCTTACCGATAAATCATACTTTGGTAAAAAATAAATCGTTTTTTGTCTATTTTGTCTATTTTGTCTAGCTCCCATTAGAGGTGAGACAGGCTTCTACCCTTGGTTTTAAACCTAAATGTTACCAATTTTTTGTGACTCAACATCAACATTAGCTCTGCTGTTCTCTATTTATTGACTTCTTTGGTTCAATAATGTGAAAACTGGTGCGCATGTGCTATTTACTTATGCCTATGGCTCATTCGAAATAAGTAAAAACAATTTTTTTCTTTTCATATAAATATATGTGTAGGCTTGTTTCTTGTGGTGCATATATGTATGAGCAGTTTTGTAACTTATTTTTATCTTATTTTTTAATTTATTTTTAACTTATTATTGTTGTTGTTCTTTATATTATAAGTATTTTCTCTTTGTTTATAGTTTATAATTGGTCTATTTAATTAATTCTTCTCTTATCTACTTTCTTAGTTTACTTTAAGTATTTTTTTTTCTTTCTGGTTTTTATTTTCATTAATTTTATATAATTTTTACTTTATTATTTTTCTGTCATCGACTATAATCTAGATTATATAATTGTGTACGGCTATATATTTGTACGATTTAAAAGGCTAGGCCTTATGTATAAATATTTTTCAAATAAACAAATAAATAAAAAAAATAAATAAATAAATAGAAATTCCAAAAAAAGTGGGGGTAAGAATTTCACTTTTGGCTCATGAATGTAATACTTAGGTCTTTCAGACCGAAGTAATAAAGGAAACTTTGTCATTATTAACCTAGGTAATGTTTTGTTATTATTATTGACCTAGCTTGAGAAAAATGACTTCTCATTGGGGCATTCGAGTAAATAATGACGATTTCTCAAGTTAGTAGTTAAAAAAATTATATATATATATATATATATATATATATATATATATATATATATATATATATATATATATATATATATATATATATATATATATATATATATATATATATATATATATATATATATATATATATATATATATATATATATATATATATATATATATATATATATATGTATATATATATATATATATACTAGCGGGACCCGGCGTGCTTTGCTACGCCCTTAAATAAAGTTTGTGTGTATACATTTTGTTGACGTAGTAGCAATAATTTCAAAGAGTAGTAATGAAAAAATGATTTTCTATTTTTTTTAAAAATATGAATGTAAAACGATCAGCACTCTAGTTGATCAATAAAATATAAAAAATAGTATTATATATATAACAAAGGATATATAAAAAATACGCGATCAAATAAGCTTTCAGGTGTGTAAGGTTTCAGGTGTGTCTCTATATAGAACATTACACGGAACAAAAAATGATTCACAAATTTTCACAGTGCTCATACGGTTTAATATACGCTTTCTTTACCGGTAGATTACTAAAAAAGTTGCAAAAAATTTTGATCGTTATGTCATTTTATGATCAGCAAGGGCAGTAAGAATAGCGACAATACATACGATGAAGGTATAGAAGAAGTGATGCAAAAAAGGAATAGAAGAAGTGATGCAAAAAAATCAAAATTCTTTGGAAGTTTTTGTATTAGAATTCATAGATTGTGAATTCATAGAATGAGAAATATTTCTATTTAGTCAACATCCTAAGTCATTTTAAAGTCATTATGGATTGTTGCAAATAAATACGAAACTAATATCTTACACACGGTCAATATATCGGCATATATGTTCCACATATAGACAACATTAATGGAATATTAATTTTTGGGCGATTTTGTGAGTATAATTATTGCTCAAAGTAATTATTGAAAGTACCATTCCCGATAATAAGTAATTATTGTCGGGATTAAACTCACACTGATCAGAGACATCATAGTTCAAAGCCACCTTACAGACTCACCCACAGTGGATGAAACAACAATGAAACATATTTAAATTTTCATGTTCAGATAATTACTAAATTGAAACTTCATTATCTCATATTTTTATTTAAATTGAATTCTCCATCTGTGATTATACAATTGTAAATTGTATTTGTTTCCGATACGAAACACACAAAAACTGTTTTAAAGAAGTTTATCTGAGAGGAAATAAAAAATGCTATAACATTGCAAAATTAATGTGAATTTAAATAATTACTTTGCGCTCTCTCTCTCTCTCAAAAATCTCTCAAAACTTTATTTATTTTACACCAAATAGTGTAAAACTTTTGTTTGTTTAACATTATACCCGTCGCATATTGTCGGAAAGAAAATTCAAGAAAACTCGTTTTGATAACAGCCGTGCTCGATTTGACTGAAGCATTTGAAACAACGAAAAATTTAATACAATTGTTGTTGTTTTTTCAGTTGTCTCAGTCAAACTAAACGTACCTAACATGCAATTTACATTGTATAATTTTTATTGCAACAATTATTTATTTTAATAAGGAAAAAGTTTCAAAATGTCGTTTTAATTCTATTTCTTTATTCGTGTGCTTGTGGGCACACATTATATTTTGTCTTTTTCCGTCATCTAGACGGACGCGTACACGAATAAATCAGAAGGTATTCCGACGTTAGCTGGCCACATACAGTTGTCCAGATGTGAGAAGTACAGATTCTCAAAATCTACCTAGTCCACATCCTTGCTGCAATTGTCCTTGTGCTTTGTTGATGGTCATTGCAAAAGCGAGTCGCACTGGAAACTAAACGTTTGAATTAAAATGCCATATCTGTTGGGATCATTGAAACGCGTGTAAACAGTACGCATCTTCAATAGTTCATCAGTTTATTCTTGAAAAAAATATACAAAAATAAAAAATTTGCGTCCATCATCACCTTAGAAAGCATGTTGTTGTGGGACCTTATTCTTCAAAGGTTGTTATTTTTTGTTGTTGCACACATTGTAATTCGTACAACCCAACACACTTTATTTTAAAAAAATAGCGTGTCATCATCATCATCAAAGAATATTAATACCATAACTAAGACTAAGGGTGCTATCGTTGATTGAAAAAAGTTCATTCGCCGAAACCCCTAAGATATCACTTTGGCTAGCAATATCTCACTGCTTTTGCCAGTGGTATACGATATCTCAAGCTTACTCATATGCAAATAGCAGGGACCTAAGTACGCCTTGTTGTCACACCCATAGATCAAAAATTTTAAATTTTAGAAATCTTCCTGCGGGTGTATCTAATTAATTCATTAATGAATTCATTAATGAATTGTTGCCGTTTAAAAATTACTATTGCATACGTGTTGCCAGCTAAGTCCCACCATTTTTAATTAGTTTGTTCATCATGATTGCCATCCGTGTTTGATCAACTATGCTTCTCTGTATAGTATTTGTGCGGCTCCCATTTCGTAATTTTGAGCTTTAAATCTATTTAATCGATTGTAAAGTCAGTGTTTATGAACTATCTTGTGGTGATACTATAAAAATATTATGCGCGCAGACGCGTAGGGTTTTGAAGAAACGCTTTAAGGCAAGTTCTGTATACATTAAAATAGACCAACCAAATAAAACCCTAATAGCAAAACATATTTTGGAAAATAACATGATTATTTAAATTTTTCAATAGATAATATGAGGTTAGAGAAAGAGGTGCACGATAGCAATAAATTGGATGCATTTGAATCCCTTTACATTCATAAGAACATAAACGCAATTAATATCGACAAAGGCAACATAAATTCAAATTTATTTAATTTATTTACTAACCACACACGACAATTGGACAAAGCAAGCGTAGTGAATTTTCAAAACTTTGACATTAAAAACAACATTTTAAATACAAATACGGCACCATCTATTGGCTAACCCAAATCATGAGGAGTATATCACACTATCAAATATATTGGTCAATAAAAAAATTGACATTGGAGAGTTTAAAGCATTGAATAAATATATAAGGAAGAATAATTACGTGTGGCTACGCGAATATTTTTTGAAGTATGTAATTTGTACATCTGTGCGTTCTTCATCCATGACATTTGACATATTTCGTTTTGTATTTTAAAATAAAATGATAGCTTTTATCCGAAATTCTACTTTAAGATATTCAAATTAAAGAAAATTTCTAAAAATTAAAGCTTGACTTAATGTTTTACAAAACAATTATCAGTATTTGTGCAGTAGTTTATTCATAAAATTGAGGTTGCATTAAAATATGTACAAATAATCTTAAATACACTGAAATTTGATCATTGAATGTCATATCAATGATTAGAATACTTTTACTAATACTACGCATAAAAAGGGCTTAGTTCGAATGATGTTTTAACAAAAACATAAAGTATTTGCTTACATTTTTTACCCTACATAAATGTAATTTTTTTTAATCCATCGTTGTCAAACCATATTTCAAACACTATCACAGCCGAACATAAGCTGTTCTTAAAGTAATTCAATATGATTAAAATGGTTGTGTTGTATGGACAATTAAAAATATTTATATTTGGAAATATAAGGAAATATTTTATTCAAACATATTAGGCTTTTAAATTTATATGTAACATTTATTATTTCTTTTGTTTGTTTTGAAAATATGAATATGCAAATTGTAAACTGTACCACTCTGCTAGAATGCAAACACTATCAAACTTCACCAATACTAAAAATTAGAAGCTTCACTCAAAATGTCTAGTTACTCTTCCTTAGATTTATCAATGGTGTAAAGGTTGTAAAATAAACTTCGCTAGTTTTTCATCCAGTTTTGATGACAATTTTTTACCTCTAATCGTTCTATTTTAATAAGCAATACAAATAAGAGTATTTTTCAATTTGATATTGATTTTTATAAATTAATATTGAAGATCAATGAAAAATTTAAAAAAATAAATTTAAATTATTGTTTTCTTTAATTTTTACTCTTATTTTTATTCAAACTTTATAAAAACCAATAAATAATTTTTTTTACAGTTTTCGATATTTTCTAACACTTCTAAAATTAATATATAACCTCCTCAAAATTATCAATAATCTTTGGTAACGTATTTGACTTAACATAATATGCTTTTCGTTTATTATCAAATAAAACAAAACTTTCTTTACTAAAACATATTTGATAGTCTAACAATGGCCTTATACAGATGTTGAAGTTTACTATCAATTGAATAAATTGATTTACGCTGCCATCTGAAAGTTGGCATATGAACCATTTATATTTAACATTTAATTTGTAATTAAAAATAATTTAGGCATTTAATCAAGATAATAACTATCCTATCTCTCAAGCTGAACCATCATACACACATTGTACAAAACTTCATTAAGATTGGTTACGTTTTTGCGGAGTTTATCGCGGAAAAACATCGTGACACGTGATTTTTATATATATAAGAAGATATATATATACATATATCTTATATATATAAAAATCACATGTCACGATGTTTGTCCGCGATAAACTCCGCAACAACGTAACCAATCTTAATGAAATGTTGTACAGTGTGTGTATAATGGTCCAACTTGAGAGATAGGATAGTTTTTATTTCAATTAAATGTTTAAATATTTTTTAATTGCGAATTAAATGTTAAATATGGATAGTTCATAAGCAAACTTTCAGATGGCGGCGTAAAATAATTAATTTACTGTCAAACCTGCTTTATCGACTTTTTAATCATCCATGTAGGGCCCATATAGACTATCAAATATGTTTTAATATATAATATAAATATATAAATATATATATAAATTTTGTTCCGGTGTTTGCTGCAATGGCACTGCAAAAGGGGGAAAAGATAATAAATTCAATAAAATTTATATGGGATTTCATTCAAAACACAACTTGAATAATTTTAAAAATTATCTATGAAATTTCTCATTTTACTACAATTAAATAATTTAAGTTTCTTTATGAACTATTATTGACAATTACTGACAATATTAAGCATAATATATAAAATATTTTATTCTCTTCTGTTCGTAAAACAAATACGAAAATAGGTTAAATTTTTCATACAAGTTTGTATGGGAATTTTGGGCAATTTTCATGTTTGAGCGACTTAAGAATAATATTTTATATATTACGCTTAATATATACTCGATAGCGTCGCCTTAATAATGAAATAACGTATGCCATATATACGTTGTTATTATATAATGGGTGCGCTGCATTCCCCATAAGGATGTCTATAAAGTGGCATTTTAACATTTTCCAATTTTTTTATAACTGGGGGTGAAAATTAATATATTGTTAATTAACGTACATGCAAATTTGAATTTGGTTAAATATTGAAACAGCGTAAATGCATGTACGATATTTCAATTCCTACAGAATAAAAACTTGGGTAAAATCAGTGTCGTATACTTAACATACATTACGATCGCCACACGAAATGGTAAATCTAAAATATTGTATAAGCATCATTCATTACTACATGATATGCCGGTTCATATAAATAAAAAATTGTAAAAATTTTATGCGTTAGTTCAATAATAATTAGTTTTAGACTTAATCGTACTTCCATGCAAAATGAAATAACGTATATGAAATATGAAATAACGTATAAGGTACCTGATTGACTTTTCACCTCTTTTTAGGTAGAAAAGCCAGCAGGTACCAATGTGAAATTTTAATATGCTGTGGAGAAATTAGTCAAGATTAATTGGTAGAAATTTTTTTCCAACATCTTTATTCATTCAGTAGTGCTGCCGAGTTTACGAAAATCAGAAAATCGAAAAATCTTTAAACCCAATTATCTCGAAACTACACTTTTGCGGATACGTTGTTTCATTATTAAAGGGACGATAGGATAGTTTTTATCTCAATTAAAAGTTTCAATATATTTTAATTGCGAATTGAATGTTAAATGTATTTCGTAAACACATTCAACGTAAGTGACACAACTTCATAATGGACTTTTTAATCATCAGCGTAGGCCCCGTAAAAACTGTTAATATCAACTTTTTGTTATAATGATACAGTTTTGAAGTTTAACGCATAGCTTTTTCAATTTTGTGAATTATTTTTTTTAATTGTGTTGTGTATCATTTAATTATTATTATTTTTAACTACAAAATAATAAGTTTTTTACAAGAATAAATTAAAACTGTGTAATTAATCAATTAATTTGTTAAAAAATAATAATTTTATTTAAAATAATAATTACCGTTGCCCATTCTCGATGAAATTGAAATTAAATCTGCAAATCGACTCAAAAATTTAAATTTACTCTGCTATCGCTTTTGAGTAAATTTGGCCAGATTGTGGTGTTGAAATTCAAGTAATATTTTAGTTTTTCAATATTTGTTTTTTCGTAATTTAATTTTTTTTGAAGAAAATAAAGCAAAACAAAAAATAATATTTCTGCGAAAAACAACTAAATTTCAATTTCATCGGCATTGAGAAATGAGTCACGGCAAATAATTCAGAAAAAATCTACTTTACCGAACGTCTTAAAAACATTAAAATTCATTAGAAATCAATAGAATTTTGACAACACGACTTTAAAGTTTATTAATTTTAATGATTTCTTTATAAATACCCAAAATTACGGTTAGTAGTATAGATAACGTAATGGCCAATAACATGAGCTATCAACCAAAAAGTTTCGAGTACGAATCAAGTCACGTCGTTCCGCATTTTTTGCTTTGTTTCGTTTTTATTTATAGTTTAGATTCAAAATCACGGAGGTGGAAAATTTCAAGTTTGGTTTTATGACAAAAAACAGTAAATGCTATAATGATGATAACTAATTTGTATTGTCACTAAATCTGTATTAAAACAATAGTTTGTTAGGACATTGCACATAATTTATTACTTCTTTTGTAATATTACTTTTAAACGCCGCTTAAAATGGTCATTTCATGGTCGTTTTTGAAAGGTTAATAAATCGTCCAAAAATGCATAAAAACGATTTAGCTATTTTGAGCCTTTAACGTTTAGAAACAGTTTAAGCCCCAAAAACATTACAGTGCACGCACAATTAAATTACTTTTACCAAGTTTGTATGAAAATTTATTTTGAGGAAAACAAATTTATTTTTGAAATATATTTGTCTCAATGAAAAAGTTTAAAATTTCTCCTCATGATCAATAGAGAATGAAGCTAGCTACAGTTTAAAGCATTGTGCTGATATTAAAAAATAATAATAAAAAGTGGCTCAAATCTCATGAGTAAAAAACTCATAAATTGTGCATGCACCGTTATATTAATTTGATCAATATTCTTCTTAATGCAAAAATAACTGAGCGATTATGGTACGACAGTTCACCGATTATTTTGGCCCGCGCTAACTACGCTCGCTCGGTGCCGCCGCTTTGCTCCGCTGAATTAAAGATATCTTCGGTTTGCATGCTACAGTCTAAGTGTTGATTTTCATATCACCTTGACTTAACATTGAAAAATAAACAATTACAATAAAGTTTAAAACCTGTAAGCATTACTTGATTGCTTTTCATTTTATTATTCCGATATCAATTTAAATATTATTTTCAGTTAAATGTCACCAAAAATCTCTTCTTGATGGCAAATCACATGATTCTAAATTATTTTTGCGCAAGACACGCAAATTCAATTCTTGCTTCCAAATGACGTCATTTGGGGCGACCAAAGTTTGCGATCTCACAGCCGATGGACGTAATTTTGAAACAACATTCAAAATACAAGGTTTGATCTAGAAAACCGCTGAAAGGATTTCAAAAATTTTTGTTTCTAAAAATAGGTTTCCTCAATGAAAATAGCCGTCAGGACGATATGTTCGATAACTGTACCAGAAGTGTGTCAAAAAATCGTCAAGTGTGTCAAAACAATGAAATATTCATATTTTTTGCTTAAAAACGGTAGTTTTAAGTGATAATGAGTAGTAACCTTGAATTTGTATGTGAGACCAAAAACTAGATTATTTCATTATAAGTTTGTCAAAAAAATATTGTCAGTGTGTCAAAAGAATGTTTCATTTAATTTTTACCCAATTTTTTGGAAAAAAATTAAATTAATTATTTGTATATCATGAAATGTGATTGAACATGCAATTTGAATTTGTGAATTTTAAATTTTTGCAATATTTTTGGAATTTTGAAAAAAGTTTCAATTTTTGATTTTGTAAGAATTTCCGGAATGTTTTTAGAATTTTGAAAAAGTTTAAATTTTTGTTTTTATTATAATTTTTGGAATTTTGAAAAAAGTTTGTAACTTTAATTTTTTTAATTTTTTTGCAATATGTTTATAATTTTGGAAACAAATTGAATTTTTAAATTTATGAATTATATAAATATTTTTAGAATTTTGAATAAAGCTTCAATTTTTGATTTTGTAAGAATTTTTGAAATATTTTTAGAATTTGAAGAAGTTTGAATTTTTGATTTTTTTATAATTTTTGGAATTTTGTAAAAAGTTTCAAATTTTGATACTGTTATAATTTTTGCAATATTTTAGGGGCATATACGATAAAACTTGAAGGGTTTCCAACCCTCGAACACGCAACATATAATTGACCATGCGAAAAGCACGATGTTTTTCGGTCCAGCCCACAAATTGACATTGTTTGGCCTTGTGACTTATTAATAGTGCCAATGCTAATCGAATTGGAAATACGACAACAAGCTTAAAAACTTCTCCAAAACCCTTTACCAATCACTTTCAAATTTTGACATGCCGTTCAATTCTCAATCCATCTAGATTGATCTGTATAGGCGTAGCAAAGCACGCCGGGTCCCGCTAGTATATATATATATATATATATATATATATATATATATATATATATATATATATATATATATATATATATATATATATATATATATATATATATATATATATATATATATATAGATATATATATATATATATATATATATATATATATATATATATATATATATATATATATATATATATATATATATATATATATATATATATATATATATATATATATATAGATTTATATGTATATTTATATATATATATATATATATATATATATATATATATATATATATATATATATATATATATATATATATATATATATATATATATATTTATATATATATATATATATATATATATATATATATATATATATATATATATATATCGGTTGAGAAGACTAATATAGACCTCGAACATTATATCCCTCAGCGCTACGCGCCTCAGGAATTAAAAGTTCTCGGTCAATAATAGCTTACTTCTCAACCTTGTTATATAATGTACTATTTCTATGATAGCATATGAAAAATTGGTTCTTGTTTCTCTTATGTAAAAAGAATAAAAAATTGTAAATACTATGGTTTTTCATGGTTTTCAAGTTTTGTTGAATGAAAAATGTTTTATTTGATATACATATTACATTCTCAGTATTACATTCTGGAGTCAAAAGTGAAATTCTTACCCCCACTTTTATGACATTTCTCGACGTTTTTGGACCTACTAATTCTAAAAAAGCAAAAAAAATGTATGTCTGTCTGCCGGCCCGGATGGCCGGCCGGATGCCTGCCTTCCGTCCGTCACATTCTATTAGATTATTTATTTATTGCATTAACCTAGATTACATTAACCTAGATTATTGCATTTTAAGTTTGTCAAAAAAATATTTTAAAGTGTGTCAAAAGAAGGATTTTAACTTTTTTTTGGAAAAAAATAAAATTAATTATTTGTATGACATGAAATGTAATCGAACATGAAAAAATTGGAAATTTTGGATTTTGTTATAATTTTTGTAATATTTTCTGGAATTTTGGAAAAAAATATGCATTTTTGATTTTGTAAGAATTTTCGGAATATTTTTAGAGTTTTGAAAAAGTTTAAATTTTTGATTTTATTATAATTTTTGGAATATTTTTGGAATTTTGCAAAAAATTTGGTATATGTGATTTTGTTATAATTTTTGCGATATATTTAGAATTTTGGAAAAAGTTTTTTGAATGTTAAATTTTTGAAATGTTTTTGGAAAAAGTTTCAATTTATGATTTTATAATCATTTTTGGAACATTTTTAATATTTTGAAAAATGTTTGTATTTTTGGTGTAGTTATAATTTTTGCAATATTTTAGGAATATTGGAAAAAGTTTCAATTTTTATTTTATTATAATTTTTGCAACATTTTTAGAATTCTGAAAAAATTTTCAATTTATGATTTTTTAATAATTTTTAGAATTTTGAAAAAAGATGAAATTTTTTTTTTATTATAATTTTTAGAATTTTTTTGAAATTTTGAAAGAAATATGAATTTTTGATTTTGTAATATTTTCTCGAAAATTTAAATGGAGTGGTTTTTGAGTAGTTAGAGGATTGAATCATATTTTCACTAAATTATGTTAATTTATGGTCTGTTATAATTTTCCAGCAACGTATTGATGTTGCGTGCTAGTTTTGTAATAAATAATTAAACAGAGATAAAAAAGTACATGTGCCTTACAAAGAGTTCTATGTTTGACATACACCGCTGCCCAAAACAAAAATCAATGTCCTTGTAAAAGTTTTTTGCAAAAAACATTATCAAAATCCTTAACCCAGACCGAAGTCTTGATATCTCAGAGCTTGAGATTTCAGCCCCTCCATATTATATGGTTGAAATATGTAACACAAAAATTATGAAAAAAATTGTTAATGAAAAAATTAGTTAATTTATTTTAAATAAATTATTCTAAAATTTCAATATAAAATATTAACTTGCATTATGGTAAGTGTGTCCAATCCAATCCAATTCCAAAATTATATTGGCTTGTTTCCATGTTCTTTAGCAAAATTATATCTTTTCGCAAAATTATTCTTACGAAAAAGTGGTTCCCGTTCCTTCTAAGCGAAATTGCTCTTTAAACCTGCAGAATATACTACCGTGCAGATTTTTCGTTCATTATACATTTATGCACATTATACATTTATATTTAGTATTTTTTTGACTCGTTTCCCTTATATTTGAGGAGTTTTATCCACTTACTATTCAAATATTCGATTTTCGTTATAAGTTGTCTTACGTTATCGGCCAGTTTTTTTATATTTTTAATACTACCTGTTTGTCAAATATTTGGAGCATATTTTTTGACATTAGTACAAGAAATATGAATCTGTTTCGCTAGTTTTCTAAAACTATTTTCAATTTAAATTTACAATTTTTTCAATTTTTCATTTGCATTTTCAATTTAATTTTCACAATGTGAATTTTGCTTTGCTGGTTTAAGTTCACCACTCTCTTAGCCGATGAGGGGTGTGAGTGTAGCAGTGCACAGTTTTTGAATTATTGTCAAGAAAGTCTAACAAAAAATTGGTTCCCACCCTTGAGTTTCGAACTTAATTGACAGATAAATTTTAAAAATTCATAGAGAAAGAAAGTTTGATAAACTCTGAACGAAAATTATAGCGAAGTGTTACATAATTATTTTTCTGTATTTTGAGGGGGTGAGATTGAGAAAGGGTGAAAAAAATCTTTATTGACCCTTACAAGTTGGGTGTCATATGAAAGAGCACATAATTTAAGAAGCATTGTAAATTTGTTTAGAATTTTACAGTGCACAGTTTTTGAATTATTGTCATAAAAATGCAACAAAAAGTTTGTTCCCCACTTACGTTATGACGTTCTTTGACAGAAAAATTAGAAAAAACGCACTGTGATGGGAAATTTGATAAACCCTGAACGAAAATTTTAGCAAAGTATCACATAATTATTTTTCAGTATTTTGAGGGGGTGAAAATAATCAACGAGTGGGAAGACTTTTATTTGTCAAATGAAAGCACTTTATTTAAGAAACATTGTAATTTGTTTTTAAAATTTTGCGGAGCAGTTTTTGAATTATTGTCAATTATTATGAAACTGTTATTTAAATTAATCTTATATATAAATATAAAAATCACGTGGCCCGATGTTTGTCCGCGATGAACTCCGCAACCACGTAACCAATCTTGATGAAATTTTGTAGATGGTTTGTCATTTGGTCCAAATTTAAAGATATGATAGTTTTTATCTCGATTTATGACCACAATATTATGTTATTGAAAATTGAATGATTAATGTGAATAGTTCATAAACATCTAACAGATGGTGATGTCAGTTAATTATTCACACAAACATATAACATTTTTTATAATTTATGTTGGGTCAATGCTACAGTAATGCTGAAGTTTTTTAATACACTACCCTTTACTTTTTCAAGTTTTCGTAAATTATATTTTCAATTTATCCTAATTATGCTGTGAGTTATTTTGTATGTTATTATTATCAACTAAAAAATAATAATAAATTAAAAAATGTGTAAGCTTTACTTAATTTGTTTAAAGATAATAATTTTTATTTTAAATAATAATAATATGGGGCATATCTCCTATACCGAGCGGCCTTTTTCGGATTTTTTAAATTTAAGTATTTCAACGTTTTAAAAAAGATAGTGCAAAGATATGCAGAAACCACAATGTAATCCTTAATCCATATACAATAAATAAAGGCAATATTTTTTAAGTTTGAAATATTGTATAACGTAGAGTACGATTTAAACACACAATAAAACTGTACGACTTTATTACGAAGTAAAATTTAGAATGTATTCAGGGGATTTTTACGACGCACGTCAGCAATATTTTCATCAGTTATTTAATTGAAGAAAGTTTTCGTGGTGATTTTTCGTGGTGGTTTTTAATACGTTTTGTTGATATCTTCTTTTTTCATTATTTTCATATTTTCTGTTAGTGGTTGTTGTACCATTTTTTTAAATTTTTGTTTAAGAAGGAATGAATATCTTATTAATACTCTTTTTTATTCTCTGAGTTTTGACCTGATTGACATGCATGACTGACTGGAGTCCCAGGTAAGAAGAAGCTAATGAGCTACGGCTTTCGGAGTTTGGGCCAGGTTTAACATTTTCCAATGACCCAAGTTTGGACCAAGCTTGGAATGATGTCCTGGGGCCAAGCCTGGCAAACCAGTCTTGGGTCAACTCTGACAAACCAGTCTTGGGCCAAGTCTGGCAAATAAGGGTTGAGCCAGGACTACCAAACCAATTTTTTTAGACCTCCTTTAAATATGTAAAAAGAGGTTGTGAAAAGAGTAACATTTTTTAAAATAAAAATAAACATAATATCGTCGCTTTAATAATGAAACAACGTATCCGCAAAAGTGTAGTTTCGAGATAATTGGGTTTAAAGATTTTTCGATTTTCTGATTTTCGTAAACTCGGCAGCACTACTGAATGAATAAAGATGTTGGAAAAAAATTTCTACCAATTAATCTTGACTAATTTCTCCACAGCATATTAAAATTTCACATTAGTACCTGCTGGCTTTTCTACCTAAAAAGAGGTGAAAAGTCAATCAGGTACCTTATACGTTATTTCATATTTCATATACGTTATTTCATTTTGCATGGAAGTACGATTAAGTCTAAAACTAATTATTATTGAACTAACGCATAAAATTTTTACAATTTTTTATTTATATGAACCGGCATATCATGTAGTAATGAATGATGCTTATACAATATTTTAGATTTACCATTTCGTGTGGCGATCGTAATGTATGTTAAGTATACGACACTGATTTTACCCAAGTTTTTATTCTGTAGGAATTGAAATATCGTACATGCATTTACGCTGTTTCAATATTTAACCAAATTCAAATTTGCATGTACGTTAATTAACAATATATTAATTTTCACCCCCAGTTATAAAAAAATTGGAAAATGTTAAAATGCCACTTTATAGACATCCTTATGGGGAATGCAGCGCACCCATTATATAATAACAACGTATATATGGCATACGTTATTTCATTATTAAGGCGACGATATGGCCTGCTAATGTTTAAAATGCATTAGACTGGTTAATAACGCGTAATTTACAACTGACCCAGACTGAAACCAAGCTAACTATCCAAGGCTTGGGTCGCCAATACTGGCCCGAGATAGGGTCGTAGCTTAATATTGGCAGCTCCTACCTGGGGTGCGTTTCAAAATTAACCACGGTTAATCATAAGGTAATAATGTCACTAATGTCATAGTTAAAATAGAGACGACAAATATTGAACTAAAATTGCCATAGTAAAGCTGTTAATTTTAAATTGTCAGAGTATAAAACCGCTGAAAATTCAAAATGAATAAAAACTAACGCTAATTTAGATAAATAAAACTGAAAATTTTTAAGACACTAGAAATGAATGTATTCAATTGACCATCGTCCAAAAACAAATTTTTATCTCGTCGCTGGTCGAGTTGGTTAAATGGTTAAGCATATAAACTTTGATCAGAGGGACGCCGGTTCGATCCCGAACCGACCGGAATTGAGATAAAACTTTTGTTACGGATCTTTCACTTTTCAAAGCAATTTTTCATTCTATTCAATTGAATACATTCATTTCTAGTGTCTTAAAAATTCTAAACTAACACCTTTCACTAAAAATTATTAAATACTTATAGTTTGTAATAATTAAATATACGATATATTCATAAAACAATATAATTTCTTATTTTTTTCCCACAACAATTAAAATTTTCTTTTATTATAAAAAATTATAATGTGTTTTATAAATCGGTTGATATATCATTTTAAATGTTTAAACGTTTTGACATCAGAACCTTAACAAACTCTACTCTAGACTTGAGCAACAAAGTTAAAGTAGTGACGTCAGACGTTACTATGACAGCTAAACTTTATAGTTTTGAAACGATAGTATATAGGGCATGGTCGATTATAATCGATTGGGACTAAATATCGATTAACGATTAATATGAGATTTTTAACACCGATTAATCGATTAAATAAAATTTTCACTAATTCTAATATTTTTATTAATTTTTTTTAAACAAATACATATATAAATAATCATATATAAATACATATATAAATAAAGTATATCATATTTAAAAGTTCAACTTTTACAATGACATAAGAATAAACCAAAATTTAATAGCTATCTATGAATTAAGGGCGTAAAGTGGGTCTTTTTTGCCTAAGAGTGAAATTTTTGCTCTAGGCGTTAGCCTAGGATCTGTATCTCCCTCTCTGTCATTGAAATCTTCAGACCTTCAGAATGGAAAGTAATGGAGTTCAATATACTTCAAACCATAGTTTACTGTTCGGATTAATAATAAAAATATTGCTTAAGGCACTTTGTGTTAAACCCATAGCAACTGGAAAAGTAATTCGTAAGAAAAAGAGAATGCACCTTTAGACAATAAACCTTTTCACAATTCGGTACAAAGTTCGTTAAATAAATTTGTAAATTTGTAACATTTGGGCTATTATTTTGAAAACGTACATTTGTTTGTCGATTTTTAAATTTTTGATTTTGAAAAAATCTGAAATTTTGATATATTGTTGGTATTGACGAAAGAATAAAAGTATTTCTGCTTTTATTTTTTGAGTACTCTGAATCGGAGTTATGCGCGGTTGAATTTTTGAGGCTTTTTACGTAGTTTTGGTAATGGTGTCAATGTTTTGTGAATATATCGCATAAATTTCATGCGATTTACGTATATTTTTGCACCTAGGGAGAAAAATTGCTGAATAATCGAAATACGTAAATTGGATAGTAATAATTTTTCTCTTTTCCGCTAGGCGGCGCGTTACACCTTGCTTTACTTCAAAGCTCATATCTCAAAAATCAACTTTTCTTTTTGGCTGTATTTCACAAATTTTAAAGTAAACACATGCAGCTATGAAATAAAAAAATAAAAAGTGAGAGATTCCATATGGATGTTTATACGATTTTTTAAAGTTTAGTATATATGAAAAGTGTTTTTACATCAAATTAATTATTCTTTACTAAATGTGAATCTAATATATTGAAAATTTTATATTTTAACATCTGTACTAAATATTGAAACATATTCTGTGCATTACTTAATGATAGGTGGTTTTTATTGAGAATAAGGATTGGAGATTCCAACGATTGAAGATTGTGATTTACTTTCAACATCTTAACACTAACATAAGCATGAATTGATTATATTAATAATTTTTTTTTCTATAAAAATTATAATTTATGAAACAATAATAATATTTATTACAAACAACTACATTAAAAAATTAATTTAAATATTTTTTTTGGCTCTAAATTAAAATACATATTTCTGATTATCGGAAAAGGGAAACGTTTTTTCAATTATTTTATCGCGTTTAGTGTTATCCCGTAAAAAATACTGAGACCCTTGAAGTTCACTATTTGCTTTAATGTCCGAAAACCGTGAAAGAAATTGTTCCTGTAGCTCGATATCTTCTGAAAACACATATGAAAATTTCATACGTGGCTAATTTTCTTCGACCAAATTTCTATAATTTCAAATGATTCCCTTTGTGTTGATATTTTCTCTCCTTTAAGCTATGCTCTCCGGGCTTCTCTTTTAAGTGTGCTTCCGACCCAATGGACCCTTTCCATGTGCAGTTGCAAAGAAATGGCTGCGGGTATTTTAAAATCAACAATATGTTTGGAAAGATTTATAAAATTTTTCTTATTTTTATATTGAGTTTCTGCACCATCCGTAAAATATAAAAGTATTTTAATACTTAGATCGGACCAATAATAGAGACCTGTATTGCAACAGTGGCCGAATACTGGCAACCACGACTGGACCGTTAAAAAACATATAAAATATTATTAATTGTAAATTTAAATAAATTAAATACAAAATAGTTAAAGCAAAATTGAAATGTCTTATGAAATAAAATTAAAACTCATACCAACATTATCAATAATATCAAAGTCTTTTAGCTGAGAAACTATATCTAAACTATAGGTGGAATGGATTTTACTCTAGTGAATTTAAGCAAATGACATAAATCGGAAAATTCATGGTTGCAGTTTACTGGCCAATAACAATATCCAATACCCAATTAATGCTATACATTAACACGCCATTGATAGACCATATAAAGTAAAGTGTACTGGCTAACTTTCCGAAAAATTGTTTTATTTTATTTTTGTGTGCTTAAACTCGTGAGTGTCTTTTAGATAAATTGAGAAGAATTCATTTGGATGGTAGACAAATTTAAAAACCACGACACATTTTTTCATATTAATAAATGTAATGCAGATTGTTGTGTGGGGTGTGAAAAAGACACCATTTTGCCGGACGTCGGAAATTCAATTAAATTATTGTTGGTGGCGTAAAGAAATCAAAAAACTGGACCTATTGCTCTCTTCTGGACCCGGTAAATGCTGGCGGGGTCAGTATAAATTGACCATAGAATGCCTAGTAGAAAGAATAAGGTAAATTTACATTAATTGATTATTACTGTTAAGTATTACTGGTTTCGCGACCAACTGTAAATTAGAGCTTATTTCGGACAAGGTCCATATAAATACTCGTTCATGGATGATCTGAACCTTACTGTTTGGTGCTGTAGACATTATAATTTATAATCCTTTGTTTTGGCAACAATTGCCCGGGATCGACCGTGAATGAAAATAATACGATTTCTTTTCAATATTTCGCCTGCTCTTTACAGGCTTCAACTGGAAGCACTGCAAACAGAAAGGAATATTTATTATTAATAATAATGCAATTCACAATACATGTAATTTTGGTGAACTTAAGTGTAATTATAATTCATGTGTTTTAGTGAAATTATAAATTTGCCTTAGATTAATGAGAACCGTTAAAACATTACGGGTTTCGTAGCAAATTTAACTTGATACCTCATTAATGGAAACCGTGTAGTTTGTTATATATTACTGCTAGTTTAGAAAAACTTTGAACCAAATGTTACGGAAAAACAGTACATAAGTTGTACGTTTTAGTGAAAATTGTAAATTATTTGTATTACCGTAATGAGAAATTCTAAAATACTACGAGTTTCATAGCAAATTTAACGTGATAGGTCATGCATATTAACCGTATACTTTATTAGAGATTATTACTAGTTCAGAAAACCTTGAATCAAAGGTTTTGGAAAAACTGTACATAAATTATGTTTTTAGTGAAATTATAAATTATTATTAATAGATTAATGAGAAACTTTAAAATACTACGAGTTTGATAGCAAATTTAACGTGATAGGTCATGCATATTAACCGTATACTTGATTAGAGATTATTACTAGTTCAGAAAACCTTGAATCAATGGTTTTGGAAAAACTGTATATAAATTATGTATTTTAGTGAAATTATAAATTATTATTTATAGATTAATGAGAAACTTTAAAATACTACGGGCTTCGTAACAAATTTAAACATGATATGATATTAATGAAAACCATGTACTGTATTGTAAATTACTAATACTGTAGAAAACTTTTTAACCAATAATTTGGAAAAACTGTATGTAATTACGTGTTGCTTTTTTTTGTAAAATTGTTAAGTATTCTTAGCTTAAGGTGTAACCTTGTCATATTACTTGTTTAGTATTCACCTCTACTCGAAGCTTTATTAGTAGAGATGGTGAACATTATTGTTAATTAAACAGAAAAGATCAGTGTACTAGACTTTGAATTGTCATTTGTTGTGTAGTAGTAATATCTTAAGATACCGGGTTAATTAAAATTAAACCTAAAGAAACTGTAAATATATGCACTATTTATTAGTTGATGTAAATTAGCATTCAAGTGTTTTTCCTTTGTAAAACGAGAAATGAAGATATAAAAAAAAAGAGGAAAAAAAAATATAAAAAAAAAACAAAAAACTTACCTTGACACGAAAGCAAAAAAAATATTTGTGTATGTTTAATTATTGTTTTGTGATCGTCTGATTGAAAAGAAAAAAAGAACCGTTGAGTGGAAAGAAACCGAGGATATAAAGAGAAAGGAAAACAGGATCAAGTCGCAGTGGTCGACGGATGAAGAGTACCACAAGTGTAGAGTATGGTACAAGTTCACATGAGCTGATCTATCTGACGTTCTTCTGAATTTGAGTGGAACCGGATGGAGAGTTGAACCAGGATAGTGGTTCCTTTTTGTTTCTTTTATGCATCTTCCAGGAACTGTGCCATTACCGAGAGCCACTTACTTGGGTAACCATGACACACAGCATTAGGCGTTGTGTTCCATTCAGTATTTTTGGTTATTGCTCACGTTAACCGTATATGACATCAGATTAAATGACAACAGTTGACGACAAAACCTTATCCATTGCCGAAAACAAATGAGGGACTGAGTTTAAAGGAAATTGGTGGGATATGACCACATCATGGGGTGAGTACCGTTATATATAGGTATTTATATAGAAATATGTGTATATAGGCGTGAGTGTATGTGGGTGTGTAAGCAAGCGTGAGTGTATGGGGGGTATAGATGGTGTGTATGTGGGTGAGTGGATGAAGTGAACAAGTGTGTGAATGATTCAAATTATGGGGTTGGACGTGGTGATCGTCGTTCGTTCAGATATGGGGTCGCCAGAGTCTGTTTAGTTCCCTTGTATTTTTCTCTTACATCCGTTATTATCTCATGTTACGCGTACATTACAGTTATTTGTGCTGGAGTAGCAGTGTTATACCCGAGGTTAGTTTTAATTTAAATAAAACACTTAAATTTTGTTTAAAATAAAATTTATGAATTTTTATTTCTTTAATTTATTTTTATTTAACTTTAATTTTATGTTTCACTAGCTTTAATTGTATCGACTGAGAATATTTATTTTGCACTATTATTATTTACTTATAACACATAGATTTGCATGATTTTTACTTGCACTTTGAACTCAGACTTATATTGTTGCGAGTTTTTTCTCGAACCGGTAATGAGAAATACCGCGCAACAGCAGGTACTCTTCTCTCGATCCCATGGGCTGCAACTAGTCAGGGGCAAAAAAATAATCTCGCTAGGTACGCGACCTGCTATGCCAGTTCGTTGTCATTCAACGAAGCAGCGCTTCATTACAAGGGAAGCACATTTTCCTCCCTCCCATTTTAAATATTGTAACGACTCTTCGTTGGTTCTTTTGGATTATTGAGCAAATACGACAGGTAAAGACAGATCTTTGGTTAACAGAATCTCAAACTTTATTATTCAACAAATTACAGCAGCTTCCGTTTTTCCTTACAATAAATTCCAGGGTCTCCAGTTTATGTTCGATAAACTTCACCGCTTTTCCACAATTTGAATCAATAATATTCGGAATCGTAAAATCTGTATTTACTATTCCACTAAGTTCAGATTCTTTCACTATTAGTACCCAGGCTCAAGTACCACCGATTATTCCTTAAACTTGCGAATATTTATAAACACTTTTAATTGCAAAAGTAAAACTGACTCTCTGATATTTTTGTTCGCTTATTTATATCGAAAAATAAATAAATCGAAACTTCTTTAATCCACTAGAAATCAATACTACGTAGTCCGTACATCTTGAATAGGCCACACCTGTTTTCATTCATACTTGCTTTTGTATTAGCGAACTCAAATTTAATTTATGCAAAATGTATTTGTTAAAGGGAGTTAACTTTTGATTTATCTTTGCCATAGAATGTGGAAAACATTTAGGCGGAACGTATTGGTTATTTATGATTAAATTAAATTAACCCATTCTGGACGAAGTTTATTACACTGCCCTCCATTTAGTTTTGTTCGTCCCGAACAATATCAGCTATCGCATTGGGGCTGTTACCTTGGTACGGTGCCAACCTTTGCAGATGTATCACTTTCATCTTGGTACGGGGTCCCTTTTGTATGCGGTAGATAACATCATTAATTCGTTTGATTATTTTATATGGGCCTTCCCAATCTGGCTGCAGCTTGGGTGATCTTCCCTTAGTTCTTCTGGGGTTGTATAGCCATACCAATTCTCCTTCTTGAAAACCGCCACTATTTGCATTTATGTCGTACCTGGTTTTCATTTTGTCACTGGCAATCTTAATGTGGTCACGAACCTGCTGATGGATTTTATTCATCTTCTCCCTTAGTTTTTTTTTTTTTTTTTTTTTTTTTTAATAAAATGTGTTGTGTAATCGGGCTTAGAATATGTGTCACAACAACACATAAATACCTTTTAAGACCTAGGTCTAGACCTGGGTCCCACAACAACTGGCGTTCTGAGGTGTAGATTAACGCTTTTTTTAAACATCTGTGGGTTGAAGCCACCTGAGACTAAGTGTTCCGGCAAACTATTCCATTTGTACGCAGTTCGGACAAAGAAGTCTCTCTGCGATCTGCCAGTATGACAGCGCGGGATCTTTACCGTTTCACTGGTTGCGGCAGCCGATTGCCGAGTAGAACGGGGGTAAGAATAAGTTTGAGGCATGATGCCGCTGATTTCATCTGAGCACTGCTGATGACGATATTTGTAAAAAACAACGAGGTCAGCAACAGTGCGACGATGTTGTAGGGAATCAAGTTTTGATGTCAAAGTTCGATCACCTACAATTCGTATAGCTCGCTTTTGAACAGAGTCCAAGAGGGCCAAGATGGAAACAGAGGCAGCACCCCAAACTTGACAGCAGTACTCCATACAGGGACAAATATAGGACTTATAAACATGGAGCAATTGGTATGGAGTGAAAAATTTTTTGCATTTATTTAGGAGGCCGAGTTTTTTAGACGCGCTTTTTGCCATCGCCATTACATGATCGTTCCAGAGTAGGTCATTTGAAACTGTGACACCCAATAAACGAATGTTTTTACATTCACCTATTGGTTCATCACACATACTAAATAAAATATCTTTGGGGAACTCGGTCTTTAATCTGGAAACAATCAACAGCTGTGTTTTGGTGGAGTTGAAATTGACAAGGTTTTGGTCACCCCAATCGGCGACTTTATTCTGTACATAATCTGTTTTCGTGGATACCAGACCTCCAGGGATGCCAAACTCGATGTCACTAGGAAGATGTAATTCTCTTCCGAACATGATATTCGCTGGCGTTTCACTTGTCGTATCGTGCACTGCGCTACGATAGGCCATCAAGAATAACGGAAGATCCTTATCCCAACTTCTTTGGTTGGCTTCTTCTACCTTTGACAGATGTTCTTCCATGGTTCGGTTGAATCGTTCTACCATGCCATCCGATTGTGGGTTCATAGGTGTAGTTCGTGTTTTTCTAATGTCGAGTGTTCTGCACAGCTCTTCCATCAATTGAGATTCGAAATTCCTTCCCTGGTCCGTATGCAACTCGAGCGGTGTTCCATATCTGCAAATCCAGTCATTGACTAATGTTTCAGCGACCGTAACTGCTTCCTGGTTCGGTATTGCATAAGCTTCCGGCCATTTTGTAAAGTAATCAATGACCACCATGATGTATTTGTTACCTTTTGTAGTTTCCGGAAATGGCCCCGCGATGTCTATAGCAATTCTCTCCATTGGGGCGCCCACATTGTACTGCTGCATCTCTCCTCGAGTTCTAATCTTTGGTCCTTTGCTCGCCGCACAAGTATCACATCGCCGACACCATTGCTCTACGTCGGTTCGATACCTTACCCAATAAAACCTCTCCCTTACTTTAGCTAGGGTTTTATTGACTCCCAGGTGTCCTCCAGAAATACTTCCATGCAGCTTTCCCAGTACCTCTTCCACTCGACTTGATGGCAACACCAGCTGTTCCAACACTTTCTTTCCATCAGCAGACTCCCATTTTCGTTTTAGTATCCCGTTGTCTATCAATAGTGAGTCCCATTGCGCCCAGTAGCACTTCACCTCCGTACTTAAAGGTGCTACCTCTTTCCACTCCGGTCGCCTTCCCTCAGTTTTCCACTTCAATATTGGTGCCATAGCTGGATCCTTTTGTTGCTCTCTTTTCATTGCCTCGGTACACCAATCGTCAGGAGTTTAGAACTTAATTTGATTCACTTTCATTGCCTCCTTTCTCTCAGTCCTGCTACATGGCTTGCGCTCCTCAATACAGGGCCTTCTAGAAAGATCTTCAGCGTTACAATCTTTCCTTCTCTTCCCCTGTTCAACGCGGCAATCTTCTTCCTTTTTGACATTTGCCTACTTTCTCTCAATCCTGCTATATGACTTGCGCTCCTCAACACAGGGTCTTCTTGATAGATCTTCAGCGTTACAATGTATCCTTCTCTTCCGGTGTTCAACGCGGCAATCTCCTTCCTTTTTGACCTCCACTTGCTTGTTTGAAAGGTTCATCAACCGGCCTGGAACTACTCCTTCTTTTGCTGCTACTCGTGTTTTGCATTCTTGTCTGATGTGCCCTAACTGCCCTAAATTCCAGCATCTTACTCTGCTAGATAATCTTCGTTGATTTCGTTCAGGCTTATCTTCCAGCTTTTTGACACGCATGATCACTTCATCAAGCGCTGCTTTCAGTGGTTCCTCAGCAACTTCCATCTGACGTACTCTATCTGAGCCATACGCTCTTTTTCCGGCTTCCATTTTCAGGGCCAATGCTAAGACTTCCGCAGGTACTTTCTTTCCGCTCAGATACAGCTGATTTCTCATTTGTATATCTCGAAGAGCATTGATAAATGTATCAGCTGCCAGCTCATCTCGATGTTCAGCATTATAGTTCGGGTATGACAGATTAACCAGTCTGACAATGTCAGCGTCTAATTCTTGCAAAGTTTCACTGACTCCCTGTTTTCGTGTTCTGAGCTGCATGCGATGAAGAGCTTGCATATGACTTTCCCCATATCTAACTTCTAAGGCCTCCATTAGCTTGCTGTAATCACGCTCTGTCGCTGATAGTGTCTGCAAAATTTCAGCAGCAGGTCCCTTCAATGCCAATATAAGCGCATTTGCTTTTTGCTGGTTATCTACCCCAGTTGTTGCTATCTCAAATTGCATCTTAAATATCTGGTACGATGTAGATCCATCAAACGCAGGTATTTTCACTCTAGCTGGAGCTGAACTAGCTGATGGATTGATCAAGTTACCTGACTTTACTTGTGCTATTTCTTGGCGGAATTCACTCGAAAGATTGCGTAATTTCTCTTCATGTTCTTCGGTAACTTTCCGCAGCTCCCTTTCCATGTTGTTGATTTTGACCTCTGCACTGGATATACGTGACTCGATTACTTCACGTAGACTTTCTTGCTTTGCCATCATATCAGCAAACTGTTGTCGTTGCTCGTTTCCTTGTTTGGCCATCATGTCAGCAAGTTGTCGTTGTTGATCTAGTTTTTGTTCTGCTGCCTGTTTTTCTTGTCGGGCCATCATATCAGCAAGTTGTTGTTGTTGCTCTACTTTTGTTCTGCTGCCTGTTTCTCTTGTCGGGCCATCAGATTGTTTCCTTGTTTGGCCATCATATCAGCAAGCTGTTGTTGCTGCTGTGCCATCATTTCTTTCATCAACGCCATCATCGAATAAATTGCTGGGGCATTCTGAATCGGAGCTTCCTCCGGCTCTATTTCTATAACCTCTGTGTTTTGGCCTGCTTCTTCTAAAACTTTACGCAGCCGGAATGCAAGTTCTGCCTTCGTTCCATGGATTGGAGCATTCCTTTTCTTCAACTCATCCTTCAGCTGGGTCTGGCTGAGATCACTAATATTTACTGTCTTGAACATTGTTTCAATAATCCCACTTCTGACACCACTGTAACGACTCTTCGTTGGTTCTTTTGGATTATTGAGCAAATACGACAGTAAAAGACAGATCTTTGGTTAACAGAATCTCAAACTTTATTATTCAACAAATTACAGCAGCTTCCGTTTTTCCTTACAATAAATTCCAGGGTCTCCAATTTATGTTCGATAAACTTCACCGCTTTTCCACAATTTGAATCAATAATATTCGGAATCGTAAAATCTGTATTTACTATTCCACTAAGTTCAGATTCTTTCACTATTAGTACCCAGGCTCAAGTACCACCGATTATTCCTTAAACTTGCGAATATTTATAAACACTTTTAATTGCAAAAGTAAAACTGACTCTCTGATATTTTTGTTCGCTTATTTATATCGAAAAATAAATAAATCGAAACTTCTATAATCCACTAGAAATCAATACTACGTAGTCCGTACATCTTGAATAGGCCACACCTGTTTTCATTCATACTTGCTTTTGTATTAGCGAACTCAAATTTAATTTATGCAAAATGTATTTGTTAAAGGGAGTTAACTTTTGATTTATCTTTGCCATAGAATGTAGAAAACATTTAGGCGGAACGTATTGGTTATTTATGATTAAATTAAATTAACCCATTCTGGACGAAGTTTATTACAATATGTTATAAGTGATAAAACTTGTGAATTATTATACCAAAATTGTTTTCTAAATTTATAGAACATATTGTATAAAATGAAGTCTGGCAAAAATTAAATATAAATGTTACTTTAGTAAAAACCTAATTAAATAAAAATATCAAATCATAATTCCAGTTTTTTGACTGAAGAATAAAACTGTCGTAGGATGCCGTGGCTTACTGAACATAAATAGATATTAACTTTTGAGTGCAAACACGCTAGCTACATTTATTTAATTTAATTTAATTTTTGAAAAATGGAGAGCGATTTAAGTGATTTTGAACTTCCAAACACTCTACCTGATATTTAGGCTTAAGCCAACATAGCATCTTTAACTTTGCTGCCAGAAAAGTCTAAGGACAGAAATGAAAACCAGTATACACAAAATAAGCAGTGGGCTAGAAACAACAAGATAAATAATTATTCATTACTGGCATATTTTTCACTCCAAGCAAATCATTAAAAGCTTTAATTTTTTGGTCTAAATATTCGATGCTACGCACAATGGTGCAAATAAAGGACAACGTCGATATGAAATATCCAAAGTTGATTGCATTTTTGAAACGTCAAAATCCCGGATACAAACTAATTAAAACTAAAACTTTTACACTAGAAGAAATAAATACATTCTAATGGAAGCCCCCGGTGATGTATTTTTATTTATGAAAGTAAGAAATGAAATCTCATGCGAATAATTTAATTTTTGACATAAAATATCCATAGGTACATCTTGTTATTGGAATTTCTGGAGCATGTCGATGTGATGAACTTCTTAAAATGACTATGGATCATATTGAAGATAAAGATAATCTTTTAGTAAGAAAAAATTACCACTTCAAAAACGAATAAACAAAGAACTTTCGTAATAAATGCCACAAGAAGCAACGCCCAAATTTTGTTTAGATCGTAAAAAAATATATCTGTTTATGTCCTAAAACTGAACATAGACGATTATTCCTATGCTTTAAGGCAGGTAAATGTATAAATCTCAGCTCTTAAACAACATGGTGGAAGCTTATATAGAAGGTTATATATAAGGTTATATAGAAGAATCCTACGCAAAAAAAAAATTTCTGATAAAATCATGGGAATCAATAAAGAACTCAAACTTGCACAGTTACCACAGTTACCACCATTACGATGTGGTAAGCGAAAATAGTTCAAATTCTGAAATTCCTGTTCAAACACTCTTTTCTGCCAATGGTGTTCATATAAGTGCTGCTCAAAACTGCACATTCAATATCAACATATACTGAGCAATTTCACGAAGATTCAACAACGTTTTGACTTGACCCCTTTTAATTTTGATTATTTTTTGTTTATAGATAGTCTTTTATAAATAAAAAATACAACTTCTCTTAGAATTTTTTTTTTCGACCAGGGACTTCACAGGGTGCCCCTCAATTTTTTGTTATTTTGTGATGTGAGTGCATTTTGACGAGCGATTGTAGAAAAACTACTGAATCGATTTTCATAAATGATATGTCGTTGAATAGGTATTAGAACAAAGTAAATGAATGAACAAAGTTTTAAAAATGTACACTGTTAATTTTTTGAAATAATTTTTAACGGTGTAACATAACAAAAAAACGGTGTAATTGAAGAAAATATGGCGCTACACCTTCTTTTTTTTAAACTAACTTGAAGCTTATTTAATATCTAACAACTTGTAAAAGTTTAGGACTAGCATTATTTTTTGTTTTAAAGATAAAATTCGTGGTGCATATGACTGTCGGGAATCAGTTTTTTGTGTTCTGGAGGAAAATTATAAAAATGGCGTTATAAACTAAGAGATTTTTTTTTATGTTAAAAACCAAATAGTGTATTATTAGATGAACTTTTTAAAATATTATAAAAATTATATATGTAGTACAAAAAATAAAATAAATACAATTGTTAAAAATGATATACTTATTTTACAAAAAGAAGTTTCTTTTGAATAGGAAAGCACTTCTGCAATTATTTTCTTTGTATTAGATGGCATAAAAAAATGAAATGTTTATTTATCCCTTGTAGTAATCACTTATCACTCTTATAAAAAATAATTTGACAGTCTCGACTGCAAACAAAAAACCGTATAAATAACTAAATCTATTTAGGAACTTTTGACTGGAGAAGTATTATGTTCGTATTATGTTATTATGGAATCATAAAGTAAAAGATTGTATTTTAACATTAACATTTTTCTTTTGTTAATTGATATTCATTTTTATCGGCGTATCCAAAGTTCATGGTAGTTTCCCATTTTAAAGCACATTCGAAAAGTTTTTTTGGTGTATCAATAATATCTCTGCTCCCCATACTATAACGGTGTGCAGCACGCGTCAGTGTACCACCAATTCCATCGCAAGGTTCCTTTCCATGGCTGGTAGCATGAAAACGCCATTCTGCATCAACCTTAAAGTCTTTTTTATGGTGGTTTATTTTTGTATTGAGAAGGTGCACCGTCGGTGCTAGAAATTATTTTCCTAATATAAGAATTGAACGGCTGAGTAGAAAAAGGATAATATTCCAAAAAATGGAATATTATTCTTTATACGCTCATTAATCGAATTCGACATTCAACTACAAAATAGCCATCTCAGCTTATTTTTCGTAGTCTTGGAAACTAGAGGGGGAAATACGAAAAATAAACTGAGATAGCTATTTTGTAGTTGAATGTCGAATTAGTTTAATGAACGTATAAAGAATAATATTCCATTTTTTGGAATATTATCCTTTTTCTACTCAGCCGTTCAATTTATATGTGTTCTGATGAATTCAATAAGTTTTGTAATGAAAAGAGTCCATCTTTGTCCAGTACTGTTGTGATATCCGAAATGAGTATAACACTTCGGTGCTGTATATATTCACTTGCGGCACTTTTAAAATAAATGACAAATGGATGAATAGTAGCTTGTGAATTATTATAATGATAACCTTGAAACGAATCCTGAATTATGAAGGCGTAGTTTTCAGAAAAATCCCCTTGAACGAAGCACTCTCCTGGTTCTAATTTTTTTTTCTTTCCTCAATGAATGTAGATTGCTGTTGTGCTATAAAGTTGTGTGGTATCAAAATTTGTAAACGGTAAACAAATTTTTTCATAAATTTTTCTACAGTTTCTATTAAAGTATCCAAATTGCAACGATCAGTGGTATCCCATTGTTGATATTTGACTTAAAGGATTTCTTTAACCTCAAAATCATTTAGTAATTTTTCTTCCAGTTGTTGAAGTTTTTCTAAACATTCATTGCACTTCAAAATATGACAATCTTCTGTTAATCCACCACATGAAACAAAGTCGATTAATGTTTTATAATTCTGCAAAGCAGCATCAGTAATCCAAGACATCTTAGAAAGTTGAATCATTAGTTTCATATTTTGATGCATGGTACACACGTACACATTATGAACTCCTTGGGATAATTTTATACATTCTTGTGGTCGTAAGGACGTGAATTTAGTAAATCCTATTTTCAAATCAGGAAACTTATTTTTAAACTCCACATAAGCTTCATTTAATGTACATAGCGATAAGCGCTTTTGTGGATTTATGCTGAATTTGCTCATATTTTCTTTATTGAATATATATAATTTTTATAATATTTTAAAAAGTTCGTTTAATAATAAAATATTTGATATTTAACATAAAAAAAATCTCTTAGTTTATAACGCCATTTTTATAATCTCCCTTCAGAACAAAAAAAACTGATTCCCGACAGTCACACGCATAACGAATTTTACCTTTAAAACAAAAAGTATCACTAGTACTAAACTTTCACAAGTTGTTAGATATTAAATAAGCTTCAATTTAGTTTAAAAAAAAAAGGTGTAGCGCCATATTTTCTTCAATTACACGGTTTTTTTCTTATGTTACACCGTTAAAAATTATTTCAAAAAATTAACAGTGTACATTTTTAAAAACTTTGTTCTAATTCAACGACATATCATTTATGAAAAACGATTTAGTAGTTTTTCTACAATCGCTCGTCAAAATGCACTCACATCCCAAAATAACAAAAAATTGAGGGGCACCCTGTGAAGACCCCTGGTCCAAAAAAAAAAAATTCTAAGAGAAGTTGTATTTTTTATTTATGAAAGACTATAAACAAAAAATAATCAAAATTAAAAGGGGTCAAGTCAAAATTTCCCAAAAATTTGCTGAACTTGCGTGAAATTGCTCTACTTAGTCGAGTGAGACATGTTTACGAACGAAAAACGTTTTTATCTCACGCAGGAAATGCAATTTTTTCTATGATAGTATATATAATCGATATTTACTTTAAATTATAAAGTAAAAAATCGACAACAAAACATTCAAAATTTATATTCTATTTTTTTATGGTTACGTTGTTTAAAAATACTTTGTAAAATTATATGAAAGCTATGGTTTTTCAACTTCAATTTGTTGTTCTTTTTACACCAATGAAATAGATTTTTCATTTGTTATCATAGAAAAAATAATTGTTTGTGATTTATTGATAAACAAATATCATTTTTGAGCTTATTTAGAATCACAATTATCGTTTTTGCGCTTCCACTCAATTTTTTCAAAATGTAGGTACACGTAAATGCTTTGGGGCCGTCGATATCATTTTAATCAAACCATAAATTTTCTTACTATCGAAATGTATCTCACATAAAAAAATTTCTTTCTACATTAATAGTTAATTTTCTTTCTTCATATTAATAAAAAGAACCAGTATTATTTATTTATTATTTCACTATTTATTTGAACTAAGCCAACACTGACACTTGTTGTCCCACTTTTCAAAAAAAAAAACAACAACCAATCGGTCGTTCCAACTCAAAAAAAAATCAATACCGACTCAACATCTAAAACTGACTAACTAATTTTCTACATTTTGGCACGAGCCAAAATGACACACCCTGTCTTGTACACTTTTATTGTTTATTCTACAAATTTTTCTATTTATCTGTTTCATTCTGTTAGTTTTTATAAATAGGTAAAATCATATAAGAATTGAATCTAAAAAATTATGGTGCAAATTATGAAACTTTTTGCAATCCATACAATTTTAGAGCGATTTAGTTTCGAACCAATGAGAAAATTTTAAACTTTAAAAAGTTTATCATTCTCATCAGGGCTAGCCGACTAGATAAACTCTTCCAAAAAATGTCAACGCTAATGAATATAAACCAAAAACTAGGTTACAACTCTAGCGAAGTGTAAAAACAAAAAATTTACTTAAACATAAATTTAATAGATTCAGGTTTAGTAAATTAATTTCTCTGGTGATCACTGTTTTGTTATACTCTAGACATTCTAGTATTGAATAACAAACTTGTATCGGTGAGAAGAAGATGACTAGTCTTCACTTGTGTCTATTGACACATGATCAACAATTAATTCAGTAAATTATTTGTGATATAACATCACACCGATGGAAAATCTCCCATCAAGAATAATATAAGAACTGAATCTAAAAAATTATGGTGCAAATTATGAAACTTTTTGCAATCCATACAATTTTTGAGCGATCTAGTTTCGAACCAATGAGAAAATTTTAAACTTTAAAAAAGTGTATCATTCTCATCAGGGCTATCCGACTAGATAAACTCTGCCAAAAAATGTCAACGCTAATGAATATAAACCAAAAATTAGGTTACAACTCTAGCGAAGTGTAAAAACAAAAAATTTACATAAACATAAATTTTCTAGATTCAGGTTTAGTCAATTAATTTCTCTGGTGATCACTGTTTTGTTATACTCTAGACATAGTAACGATCATAGTAAAGTATAGTAAAGACATAGTAAAAATCATACCAAAGAATTTATCGGAAAGTGTCAGGTGCACGTCTGAATGTTTAAAATAATGTTTATAATCTCAATTTGACACCGTAAAAACCAAATTTAGGGTAATTATTTTAGTAATCCTATTTATCAACCTAGCCTTAGTTTCTGTGTGTCTTAGTCCTTTATTTATATTTATTGTGATAGTTTCTGTTGCAAAAGTGGATCAAATTGTTTTGCAAACAATCAGATGATGGAATAATTATTTTTTCATTTCATTGAAAACTAAAGACTTTCTATCATCTTAATTTTCAAATTTATTTTAGTGGATACGTTTCGGCAATTTTTTGTGATCCTATAAGTAATCTAGAAACACATAATATTATAGTTATTATGTTATCAAAACTAAACTAGAGTTAAAAATTTTATTTGTTTTTTTGTATACTATGGAGCTTACGTTAAATTAAAATTTTGACTAAAATTGACTATTTATGCTACTGATTTATTAAACACTAAACAATAAAAAACACACCACCTTCCGAAAAAGAAGACAAAACATATTTTGGGATGACCTACGTCAGTGGTTTAACAGAAAACTTAAAAAAACTTTTCACAAACAATAACCCAAAAATAGGCATTGGTCTTTAAACAGTTAAGAACGTAAGAAAAATTCATATCAACAACAAAGATGTTATGGACAAAATGTCCAAAACAGAGATAAAATAGGCAAAACAAATTTAATATATGAAATCGACTGCAACGATTGTGTTGGATCATATGTAGGTATGACTGGTCAAAAACTAAGAAAAAGAATGCAACAACATAAACTCGACCAGAAACAAAAACACATAAACCTTCAGGGAACGGCGGCGATCCAGCATTCCATTGAAACTGGACACACCCTCAATTTAGACAATCCAAAAATATTGTCGTTCGATTGAGACAAAACAAGGAGAGCAATAAAAGAAATGCTACACATAACAGCTAACAAAAATACAGTGAATTTTAGGATAGACAATGATAACCTAAGTAAGTCATTCGCACAGCTGGTTAACACCATAAATATAAACAAATACTAAAATAATAACCTGATATAATATATGCAATACAATAAAGAATAAATATAAAAAATATACAGGTCATCAGCCTCCGAACTGTCCTATTATAATTATTTATTATAATTCTGTTTATCTTTAATTCTGTTTAATTCTGTCTTCAGTTCAATTAGTTTATAATGGCAACAAAAAATTCAAGTGTCGTAATAAAGAATAGGACGTACCATGAGCGATCATGGGTAGCCCAAACGAGGCATAATAGTGAGAACAACATAAAGTTTGATGTACAGAACATCGAAGAGCACAAGCAATTTCAATAAGATGCACGTACCACCGAGTAGGGTCTTCGGTCAGGTCCACAGACCACACGTAGTTCAGCAATGACACTTTTTTTCATTCGCTTGGACGCTCGCTTGTGGGAAGTATAAAGCTGTAAAGGTATGGTGAACCCCATACCTTGAAAGAAAGTTTTCGAACAATTTAGATTTAAACTGCGACCCATTGTTTATGCCAATTGTTTCGGGACAACCAAAAACACATTGGTTTCTAGCAGTTTACAGATTGGCTCAACGGTTAATTTCCGTAAAGAAAAAAGAAACGGAAACTTAGTGAGACCATAGACCAGAGACCATAGACAATCAAAATTGCTATATGACCGGATTTAGTTCGAGAGTAAGGACCGATTATATCAATATATAACCGTTGCCCAAGTCTTTCAGATCTACGTGACATCACTATAGGAGCACGACGCACGGTTTTAGGTGGTTTGACAATCTTACAGACGTCACATTGAGAGACATAGGATTTAATTTGTGCGGCCATCCGGGGCCAAAAATAGAATCGAAGTAAGTTATATAAGGTTTTCGCCACTCCACCATGGGCAGATGTAGAAGGATCATGGGCCTGGGAAATCAACTTAGTTGCTAACTCCTGGGGTATCTACAACTTCCAAGTTTTACCTTCCGATGTCTTACCATCGCTCGAGGAAAAATTAAGTTTTTTATACACAAGTCCATTGGACGTCCGTAAATCGGGAAGAGAAACATTGGAGTCAGTGACTATCTTTACCAATTTAAGGTAATTGTTACTGTTGAAAGTAGGGATTTTAAATCAAGATTAAAATGATCAATTGTGTTCTCGGTGGAGAACACCGCATCGATGGAGAACATTCTCGAAAGAGCATCTGGAACCACGTTTAGCCTACAACGCCGATGCTCAATTTCAAAGGTGAATCCTTGGAGCTTCAAGCTCCATTGTGCCAAACGAGACCTGACAGATCTTTCTGCTGCATGAACCACTATAGAGAAGCATGATCAGTAATGATCTTAAAAGAGTGACCCTCGATGTACGTGCAGAATTTCTTGATACCTAGGATTGCAGTAAGGCATTTTCACTGACGGAGTAATTTCGTTGAGCCGAGTTCAGGTTCTTGGACTTATAGGCTATAGGATTTTCAATACTCTCTTAGTCCAACTGTACCAGTAAACAGCCCACACCATCATTATTCGCTTCGCATTGGAGGATAAACGGCTCAGAATAGTTCGGATTCACCAGAATGGGTGCCAAAGCCAATGTTTTCTCTAACGAGTTAAAGGCCACATCAGTTTCTGGGGTTCACACTAATTTGTTATTAGATTTTTTTAAACAAATCGGATATTAATGCCGTTAATGAGGCGAACGCAGAAATAAATCGAGGGCAATAACCAGCTATGCCTAAAAATCTCCTAATCTGTTTCATCGTGGTTGGTACGGGAAACTTGGGAATCGCGATGGTTTTATCTTCATCGATTTTTAAAACGCCTCTACCTACCACGTAGTCTAAGTATTTAACTTCCGAGATTAAGAAATTACTTTTCTTAACATTGATTGTCAAGTTTGCATGTCTTAGACACTTGGCGACTTCTTTCAATACATCGATATGGTTTAAATAGGTGTCAGTGACAATTAGAAGATCATCTGAATAAACAAAGACACAAGACCTGAAATGGGGAGGGATGACTTGATCGATTAATTTCGGGTCAAAGGTGCATTGCACAGTCCGAAGGGCATCCTTACGAACTTGTACAATGGCCGATGAGCTACAGTGAACGCAGTTTTCTTTCTAAACGATTTTTCTAGAGATATCTGCCAGAAGGCATCTTTCAAATCGAAACTGGAGATGAAGTTGGCTTGAGGTAAACGACTTAGAATTCCATCTTTTAGTGGAAGAGGATATGCATCTTTCTTGGTGACGGTATTAACCTTACGGGAGTGCGAACATAAACGAACTTTACCAGGTTTGCGTACTAGGACCACTGGCGAGCTCCAAGGACTAGAACTTTCTTCGATGACACCCAGCGCCAGCATACGGTCCAGCTCATCTCCCATCATTTTATCTATTGCTGGTGATATGGAATAGTGTCTTTGTTTCATGGGGACAGCTTCGCCAACATTAAAGATGTATTCAAGCACATGTGTTTGACCTAAACCCATTTAAAAAAAATGACGGAAGCAGCTGTATCGCATCTGAAAACTGTTCGTCTTCGTCTGAAGTGATATCTGTGGAAATTGTTTGCCGGTGGAATAAACTGGGACATAGCCTGATCAGCTATCATTTGTCACCAAAGATGATTCGATCGATGGAGAGATGGTGGTGGACCACGTGACATTGATAATCGCGCTGCTTCTTGAGTTAAAACACGCAAAATATTGGCTTCACTAGCCCTTATAAAGGATTCCATCGTCTGTTGAGTGACGGAAGAATCTGGACTGCGTACAGTTCCAGACACAGGAGGGAGGGTAGGATTCCTGTCCTCTGCATTTTCTTCGGCTGTCGTAACTGGTGGTGGGGATAAACACGTGGTTGAGATGACTTTAATTTGGAGGTGGCGTTTTGTTGTAAATGTTTCTGACGAGGAGGTAACTCGTCTTCACTGACATCCTCCCAGCTTACTCGAGAGGTATGTAATGGAGGAGGGACAGCCTGTGACTTAGCTCCTCTCGAAAAGAGGTTTGAAACCAATGCCTGTGTTGGTTTCGCTGCTCCACGGAGAACACTTGAATTGAGGTGATATGCTAGCGGCAATTTAGATGGAGCCTAATCTTTAGAATCTACCTTGTACTTCTGCGATATATACAACCATGGCCATCACTGTCCGAAAGGGAAGCGGCTGCTGTCTCGTCTCTAAGACGTTGGGCAGTCGATCTTGCACGAGTAGATCCTTTCCTCACAACCCCTTGGGTTTGTAGAGTGGGAACGGCGACTGCTTCGACCAAGATACCAGGTGGAAGTGCGTATTGACATATTGGGTATAACAACTGCGAGGGTGTTTTCATGAAACACACTTGATGGAAAGAATGACCACAGGGCAGGATCAGTGCCTCACTTAGGCCTTCCATCTTCTGAGTGTAGAGATTATTTGGGGAGTGGAAGCCATAGTGACTCAAGGAAACCGAAAGAAAAGAAATTGAAATCAACAAAACTAAGAGCGATCCACTGGGGATATACTGGGGAAAATAACAACAGGAATAGAACCAATAAAAACTAAAAAAATCAAAACAAATTCTAATAACTGTTTAAAAAAAAATTATGCTTTCAAAAAAATCTAAAAAAAATCAAATTCTAAAATATATAAAAAAACGGTAGAAAAAATCAAAAATTATTATTAAAACCAATTAAAACAATTAAAAAAAGGAAGTATATAAAATTTTAATTAGTGAAACCAATTTGTATACAAAAAATAGTCCGAGATCAGACAGTTCTGCGTACAAGTAGAATCTGATGTATCAGATTAGTTTAAACAAAACAAACTAATTACAAGCAGATATCGAACAAATTTTAAAAAGAAAATTAGCTACATATAAGCAAAACTACATCTATCCAATTTTGCAACAAACAAATATCAGATCTACCACAGAAGATAAGTGTGACAATTTATGACACTATATGAAAAACAAACGCAAACCTATTCTATATCATACGTCGTGCAACTACTGCAAAATATCAAAACAGTTTATTTTAAGAAAAAAAGTTTTTTTCTTCTATTCAAATCTTTTTATTTTTTTTTTTTCATTGACTGTTATAAGGTTTTTGCAAATTGTTTTTCTTAGGGCTTGTTGCAAACTTTTTAGTTGAAGCCGACGAGTCAAAAATCTCTAACTGCAGAGGTTTATGTTCAGGGGCGTCAATTGGGTAGGGCTGGGGGGGCATTGGCCCCCCCCAAGGATCTGATACTATCAATACATCGATTCAATAAAACCATCCAATCGTGATAGAATTATACACTATAAAAATTTCAATGCACTGTTATTTTGTTAATTCGTCTAATATTTAGAAGATTTACTTAACGAATATACCAATTTTATCGCATACTATTAATTGAAATATATCTGATAATATAATTATTACGTTACATATTATTTTGGCCCGACTAAAGTACAATTCACCGCAATATTCAAACCGTTATCGTTCTTTGTATCAAGGAATAGAGCACCACCGATACGAAAGGCGGTCGCATTGCTTCTAATCTTCTGATGAAATCAGTTTTATAAACAAAACACGATCGTTCTTCCAAAAACGCCGTGGGTGCGTATTGTGACAAAATTCTATCGTACTATAAGGTGCGCGGCATCACCGCTTTTAGAAGAACGATTGTGTTTTGTTTATAAGATATTCGTGTCTGAGCCACGTCTGAGCCACGATTTCATTAGTATAGCGTTCCTCGAGGGTTCATAGTGCAGTATTTAACATTCAAATTTCAATTGTTATTGGCCATTGGTAATTTATATAAACTTAAAAGTAAGCACATGCAGGAGAACACAACCTAATTATACCCCACTTATTTGGAGAACCCTGACTGTTTGGCCTTGTTTTTTATCTATATCAGATTGTACAAACTTTACAAGACTTTTTTAAAAACAGTTCTAAAATGTAAAATCCTATAACATATCAAAAGTTTTCTTGATAGTTGTGCTAATTTTTATAAAATGAATGAAAATAATTACGGGAGTAATTTAAATTTATTGGGCTATTTCCAGTGATTTTAGGATAGTGAATGTTTTATAATGGACAAGCAATATTTCCTAATGACACGAACAAATATTTAAGTTATGTAAATATTTTCAAAGTATGTTATTGAAAACTTGCTGTCAAATTCATTTTATGAATTTTTAATTCATAAAATAGCAAAAATTATATGTTTGGTTGGTTATAATAAAACCAAAACGTATCCTAAACGTCAATCTTTGTTCATTTTTTTTATACAGTCACAGGGAGGGAGAAACTATTATTTTTTGTGGTAGGTTTTTCTTATAGATTTAAAAGAAGCTCGAAATAATTGTACAATTTTGAATCAAATAAAAAATTTACGCACGTTTATGGGTAGTAAGCTGACCAGACGTCCTACGCTGCGTGGAAAAGTCACACATTTTATTGCGTTGTCCCACGGAGAAATCTGTCCCACGAAGCATCCCACGAAACAAATATTTTCACCACATTTGCCTGCATTATCAAAATAATCATCTACCTACGTATAGTTTGCGCAATATCTTAGTCAGAGCAATGGCTTCACAGTTTTTTCTTGCAGTTTGTATAATGTTATGTATATGTTGATTTAACCATATTGAAAAAACAAGCCAGTGCAATATTATTATGAAAAATAAAATACGAAATATTTTACTTAAAAAGATGCAGTTTGGCTTATAAATTCATAAAAATTTAAATTTTTAAACCAGAGTTTACGAGTCTTTATTCGAGCACTCATTTCAATCCTTTTAAATAATATTCAAAAATTTAAAATTTTCATAATTTGAATATCGTTCTTACTTGTAAGAGTAAAATTTTTGTTTTTTCGATTTTACTCCTTTGGAGCAGATTACATTTTCCAGTTCTTTCATTCGATTTGTAAAAGAAGAAAATTAGTCACTCTACGTCATCCTTTATATTCATTTTTCTAACAATGCATGAATAATTGAACGAATCAAATTTGACGCAAAAGTAAAAGTTTTGAGTATTTGAAAGAAAATATTTATTTCAATTTAGTAGCAAGAATGATTTTTTATTATTTTCACTCCTGTATGTGGGAGTGTTATATTTTTTTTAAGCTACGCACTGAAAGGACAAAGTAAAAGTGTGATATAAGTAGCGTTTTAAACTCTGTTTAAAACACACTTTAACTAGGAAGCTCAAAAGTAAAATTATTATTTTCTAATATATAATTTTTTTTTCTCAATAAAGAACAAACAAAGCAAACAGCATAAAAACTTAATAAATGGTATAGATTTGCAAAAGATAGAACGAGAGGTATACTGTATACCTCTTATACTTACAGAATACAGAAAAGATATTAATTATTTAGTAAAATTAAAATAAATTGCTTCAATTGTTTTACAGTCTTTACTTGTGTAACAAAAGTTTTAAGCTACTATAAAAGGTAAATGCATACTAATTTTTAAAATTATATTTAAAAAGTTCTCCTGCAAATCAAGACGGATAGAAAACGTTTACGTAAATTCTTATACGATATTGAATTGGACTATCCTTTTATAAAAAAAATCAAAATATAACGACGCAAAAGTTTAGTGTATTACCAGTCGGAGTGAATTTGAAAATTAACAGTGGACATTATGATATTAAAAGACATATAGATACAGATAAACATGAAAAAGCGTTGCTATAAGCCGCCAGCTCCAGTAGCTTGAACAAGTTTTGTTGTTATTTTGTTTTCTTGTTGTTATTTAACATTGACAAAAAGTTAGTTGCAATTTGCGCTGATAACACGAACACCAATTTTAGTGGTGTCACGTCAAGGGGTGAAAATTTAAAAACAAGCTAAACTCGAATTTGAACCAGAGTGTATTGGATTCGCAGCCCATATTCTAAATAATGCAATAAGAAATGCTGCTGATTTAAATGGCAGGGTTAAAAAAATTTGGATATTTTAATGTCTTTACTGGAGACGTTGAAGGAGTTCTGCGGCAAAAGTAATGTCGAACATAACTAACTTATTGGATACAGTGAAACTCGCTAGCTGGCGGTAATGCCAGCACTAGAAAGAATTTAGAAAATGTACGAACCACTGCAACCACATTTCCTAACGGTTGAATGTCCAATTAAAATAAAAGAATTTTTTGAAGAATTAAATAGTAAACAAATAGTAAAGGAAATCATTAAATAGTAAATTTATGCACAATCTAGTTAGCACGTTTTTACCGTTCCACTTTCTCGCAATAGAAATTCTAATTAGTTAGTATTTGGAAGAATGTTTGCATTTTGTCGCACATTTTAACGATTTGGCTCTGGTCAGTTTAGGGTAGACATAACTCTTTCTCTTTGAGACAAATAAAGGAAAACAAACAAACAAACAAAAAAACGATTCGACATAAGAGGAGTCACGTAGGGATTGCAACTCCGTGGTGTTTTATTTTTCCTGGGACTATATGACTCATAAATTTTAAATCCCGGGATGCTGGAGATCTAAAAAATTGTATAGAAAAACCATCCTTTTTTTCTATGCTGCACGATCTGCTGTCGTTTACAAATTCACTCTCTGAACAGTTACACAGCAAAGATATAATAATTTCTAGCACAAGCGCTTTAATTAAAACTACTATCTTGATGCTTAAACAATGCAGATATGATACTAAATTTAAAATTATTTTTAACAAATGAAGAGATTTTGCATAACTTTGCGGCATCCGCTTCGATGAAACAACACCAGAAGACTAGCAGAGTAACCAATGTAGCTCAGAAGCATTTTATTTTTATTTCTAAGTTGATGCATTTAAATGCTTTTAAATATATGTGTGTATAAAAATGTGTATGTTATGTTTTACGAAAAAATTTTTTTTATGTCATTTAAATTCTCGCCCCCCCCAAGATTTTGGTGAAATGACGCCACTGTTTATGTTTAAAAGAAACCGATTAAAATGTGTCCACAGATTCTAAATTTAGGAAGTTTTTATAACAAAAAAAAGATTATATAACAAAAAAAATAGTTAATTCATTTGATCAAAAAACTATGTGGAAAAACATTAAGTCATGTGTATTGAAAAAACAAAACAATGAAATTAAAGAGATAAATTTCGATGGTGTTATTAGTGTTTCCAATCCGCTTTAAGCCGGATTGAAATTATCCGGATAATGCGTAAAAGTCTTGCTATCCGATATCCGGTTAATCCACAAAAAATATCCGGATAACTAAATTAAAGCAAAAAAAATTATTTGCGCTATTTATACCATTTTAAAAATTTTAATCAGCTACTACTAATTTTTTCATAATATACGATTTCGTTTTGTTGATCTAAGAACTATCATTCCAGCAATTGTTTTGTACTTGAATTTTTAGAAGCGTAATTTAGACTGGGTTCCAATTGAATGCTAATTGGTCTCCGCAATACTAAAATGATTTAGCACATTTTCAAGTTGACTAAATCCAATACTTGCATTGTAGACTTATTTGAGCTGACAGTTAAACATTAACTTCAAGTTTAATTTTAAAATTTCAAAATTGTTAAGAATTTTAAATTCTATTATAAAATTTAAAGTTTTTGTATTATTAAATATCAGAACAATATATTATTGAATATTGTGTATCAAATCAGTTTTTGGTCATCTTGGGTTAGAGAAAATTTATTTATTTTAATTATTTATTCACTTTGATGTTTGAAACTATAAATTATTTTCTAGTTTTTAATGCAAACAACTCAATAACAGTTATATGATTTTTATCACCGGTGTTCAAATTTATAATTATTTAGAAGAAATAAATTGGAACGATATCATGCTAAATTTTTAAATTTAGCACGATTTAGAATTTGGAGACCATTTAGCATTCTATTGGAATGCAGTTTTATATTTACAAACTAAAAACAGTATTTTTCCGTGTCATAATTTACAGTTCAATTTTGAGTAATTTATAAATATTTAAAGTTAATCACATTAAGACAGTCTACAGTCACGTTAAGACAGACATTATCCCGAAATGATAATTTTAACGATTTTAGTTATGTTTCTAAAACACCAGCTATCATTTATGCAAAAAAGTTAATAAAAAGTTTGTTTCCGGATACCAAAACATCCGAAAATGTTTTGTTAATAATGGCAGATCAGGAAAGATAGGAAAGATCAGGCAGATAAGGAAAACGAAAATTCTCCAAATCCGACCGAACTCACCGAATGTACATTAGTCATGGAATTGAAAAATACGATTTCACCAATCGAGAATAGTAAAGTTATTCGTTCAAAAAATTATTCATTGCCGGACAAGAAATTTAATTTATATAGCGCATGTAAAACACTCATTCCTAACCTAGAAAAGCTAATAAAAACTAGAAATCGTTTGCAGCTTCCAATGTTAAACGCTTTTGTATTTTTTAAATATTATTTTGCAGATGAAAATAAATTTTGATTGCTTTTGATTTGATTTTAATTTTTTAAAACTATTGTTTTTATTAAAGGCATTATCCGGATTATTATCCGGATATCCGGATAACTACTTTACATACTATTCGATATCCGGATAGTTAAAATCACGGATAATTGGAAACACTAGGTGTTATAGAAATTGATAATTTAGTTGAATAAATATTTTGTTGACAGTGTAAATGGAATTAATGAGTCTATTCCGAAAGTGCAATATTATTCTTTGATTGAACCAGCAAACTGTACTTTCAAATTCTCAAAAATAAATTTATTTGATTTAAATAACATTTTGAATGATATGAATAATAAAAACGATATGAATTTTGCGAACAAAAACATGATTGAAGACAATATTGATTTAATCGATGAAAATTTACTGTCAATTATTAACGAATCATTGGCTTCAGGTATTTTTCCAAATTTGTGGAAAGAATCACTGGTGGTTCCAATCGAAAAAGTGAAGAACACAATTCTTCGTAATGAATTCCGTCCAGTAAACATGATATCTATAGAAGCAAAAATTCTTGAAAAAGTGGTGAACCTACAACTTCAACAATATCTTGAATCCAACAATTTGTTGTTTTGTTGTCAATCTGGATTTAGAAAAACTCATAGTTGTGAAACACTCGTAAATCTGGCTATTACAAATTGGAAAACAGCTGTTCATGAGAAAAAAACTGTTGTGGCCGTTTTCTTGGACCTACGAAGAGCGTTTGAGACAATTGACAAAGAGATACTTCTAATGAAATTACAGCAATATGGCATTGGAGGAATAGAATTAGAATGGTTTCGTTCATATCTATCAGAACGACGTCAAAGAACAAAGGTAAACAGTGAAATATCAGATCCCGTAGAAGTAAAACATGGTGTTCCGCAAGGTACAATTCTTGGTGTTATTTTGTTTTTTGGTCTACATCAACGACATTGAAAAGGTGATTGGGTGTTGATGGCGACACTTTTATTATTTGCTGATTTATTTAGCGACACTTTTATTATTTGCTGATTATGCATTATTGTATGTAGAAGAAAAACTCAATCAAAGAATGCGTAGAGAAAATAAATACCGACCTCTCAAAGTTGGATTTGTGGTTTAAGATGAATGAAATGAAGCTCAAGATCGGAAAAAACAAAAATGTATGTGTATGAACGGTATATTGAACGAAAATGTGATGATTGGAGGACAAATAGTAGAAGAAGTTCATGAAATAAAAATACTTGGGTGTAGTCATTGATAATCAATTACTTTTCAAAAGACACTGGGATTACATATGCAAAAAGATTGGGAAGAAAATACACTTTCTAGCCAGAACCCGTGATACAATATCACAAAATTACAGCAATAAAACATTTATAATGTAATTATAAAAACCACACTTTGAATATTGCTCGACGATTTTTATACATGTGCAACAGAAACGATGATGGACAGAATACAAAAGTTGCAAAACAAGGGTATGAGATGCATTGTTCGAGTTAATAGATACACCCACATAAATTTAATGCTGGAAAACACTTAATTGGTTGAGTATTCGACAGATAATCAATTTGAAACGTATTAGTTTTTTGTCTTCAAAATCAAAACACGGCCCTTTTGCCAGAGTACTTGAAGAGAAAGTTGATGTTCACAATTATCAACTGAGGAATAGAAATGATTTTTCGATTAAATTTATTTTTAAATGAAAAATCCAAAAAACATGCTGATGTACAACGGGCTGAAATTATTTAATGAACTGCCAAACGAATTGAAGAAACTGTCAAACTTTAACATTTTTTAAAGTTAATCTGTTAGCTTATGTTAAAAAAAAACTTTTGATATGTAATCTAGTGATTTAACTTATGTATTTTCTTAAATGGTTACTAAACTAAATAAACAAATTATTATTAAAAAATATTAGTAATCCAAACGGCCCGTTATAATGGATTTAAAAAAACCATTTTTTCTAATATAAAGCCTCTAGTTTCTTAACCATGTGTTGGATTTAGCTGAATTACGAACTTAAATATTTATAAAAACACACATTTTTAAGAAGAGGTTTTTGATCTGGCTTCACCGTGAGAGTGCCGGTTGTTTAAAAACGCATTTTGTGTTTTTATAAGCTTTTTTTGTTGGAGCCGCTCACTCAGAAACTTCCAACTGCAGAGGTCTATTTTTTTGGAAGAAATTGATAAAAAAGATTTTAAAGATTTCGAAATTGTGAAGTTTTTAAAAATATTAATATTCGAACGGCCGTTATTACGGATCTAAAAAAACAGACTTTTTTCTTGTATAAAGCCTCTAGTTTCTTAACCATGTGTTTGGATGTGGCTGATTTACGAACTTGTTCAAGATATTTATAAAAACACACATTTCTAAAAAAAGGATTTTTGATCTGGTCTTACAAATGCGACCGTGAGAGTGCCGGTTATTTAAAAAAAAAATTTTTTTTTTGCAAACTTTTTTGTTGGAGCCGGTCACTGAGGAACCTCTAACTGCAGACTTCTATTTTAAAAGGAAATTGATAAAATAGATTGATTCTAAATTTTCTAATTGTTTTAAAATATTGGTATCCAAACGGCCGTTATGACGGTTTTAAAAAAATCAATTTTTTTAGAAAAAACTCTAGTTGCCTAACCACGTGTAGGATTTTGCTGATTCACGAAACTCGTCCAAGATATTAATAGAACACACATGTACCGAAAAGTTTTTTGATCTACCTCAACAAATGCGACCGTGAGAGTGCCGGTCGTTTTCGTTATATCCC